>JAWPHD010009969.1:0-98465 GCA_037043455.1 Cyrtodaria siliqua
AAGACACTTGACTAAGGGATGTTAGAAAAAGACACTTGAGTAAGGGGATGTTAGAAAAAGACACTTGAGTAAGGGATGTTAGTAAAAGACACTTGACTAAGGGGATGTTAGAAAAAAATACACTTGACTAAGGGGATGTTAGAAAAAGACACTTGACTAAGGGGATGTTAGAAAAAGACACTTGACTAAGGGGACATTAGAAAAAGACACTTGAGTAAGGATGTTAACAGGTTCTTAAAATACCTGTGATTGAATATGTGTAAATGAGTTGGTAATTCTTAATTTGGCACTCCAGTTTTTGAGGTTTGGTCTGGCTGGTTAAGCCATTTATATTGTGTCTATTATAAGAGACTGGAATCTCAAAGAAGTAAGTTATATGTATACATATATACCTCGTCGTCAGTAGGTTAGAAAAGGTGTACATTTGTATAAAATTTGCCTGCTGTTGGTGGAATAGGGACCTATCAGTTTTAGTTGTACCTAAATAATCCATGGATATGGTTACATACCAGATTTTACTTATAGAAAAAGACACTTGAGTAAGGGGAAGTTAGAAAAAGACACTTGACTAAGGGGATGTTAGAAAAAGACACTTGAGTAAAGGATGTTAGAAAGACACTTGACTAAGGGGATGTTAGAAAAAGACACTTGACCAAGGGGATGTTAGAAAAAGACACTTGACTAAGGGGATGTTAGAAAAAGACACTTGACTAAGGGGGATGTTAGAAAAAGACACTTGAGTAAGGGATGTTAGAAAATAGACACTTGACTAAATGGGATGTTAAAAAAAGACACTTGACTAAGGGATGTTAGAAAAAGACACTTGAGTAAGGGGATGTTAGAAAAAGACACTTGAGTAAGGGGATGTTAGAAAAAGACACTTGACTAAGGGGATGTTAGAAAAGACACTTGAGTAAGGGATGTTAGAAAAAGACACTTGACTAAGGGATGTTAGAAAAAGACACTTGAGTAAGGGGGATGTTAGAAAAAGACACTTGAGTAAGGGATGTAAGAAAAAGACACTTGAGTAAGGGATGTTAGAAAAAGACACTTGACTAAGGGGATGTTAGGAAAAGACACTTGACTAATGGGATGTTAGAAAAAGACACTTGAGTAAGGGATGTTAGAAAAAGACACTGGACTAAGGGGATGTTAGAAAAAGACACTTGAGTAAGGGGATGTTAGAAAAAGACACTTGACTAAGGGGATGTTAGAAAAAGGACACTTGACTAAGGGTACATTAGAAAAAGACACTTGAGTAAGGGATGTTAGAAAAAGACAAGTACTTGACTAAGGGGATGTTAGAAAAAGACACTTGACTAAGGGGATGTTAGAAAAAGACACTTGACTAAGGGGATGTTAGAAAAAGTCACTTGAGTAAGGGATGTTAGAAAAAGACACTTGACTAAGGGGATGTTAGAAAAAAGACACTTGAGTAAGGGATGTTAGAAAAAGAACTTCACTTAGGGGATGTTAGAAAGACACTGGACTAAGGGGATGTTAGAAAAAGACACTTGACTAAGGGGATGTTAGAAAAAGACACTTGAGTAAGGGGATGTTAGAAAAAGACACTTGACTAAGGGGATGTTAGAAAAAAGACACTTGAGTAAGGGATGTTAGAAAAAGACACTTGACTAAGGGGATGTTAGAAAAAGACATTTGACTAAGGGGATGTTAGAAAAAGACACTTGACTAAGGGATGTTAGAAAAAAGACTCTTGACTAAGGGGATGTTAGAAAAAGACACTTGAGTAAGGGATGTTAGAAAAAGACACTGGACTAAGGAGATGTTAGAAAAAGACACTTGCCTAAGGGGATGTTAGAAAAAGACACTTGAGTAAGGGATGTTAGAAAAAGACAAGTACTTGACTAAGGGGATGTTAGAAAAAGACACTTGACTAAGGGGATGTTAGAAAAAGACACTTGACTAAGGGGATGTTAGAAAAAGTCACTTGAGTAAGGGATGTTAGAAAAAGACACTTGACTAAGGGGATGTTAGAAAAAGACACTTGAGTAAGGGATGTTAGAAAAAGAACTTCACTTAGGGGATGTTAGAAAGACACTGGACTAAGGGGATGTTAGAAAAAGACACTTGACTAAGGGGATGTTAGAAAAAGACACTTGAGTAAGGGGATGTTAGAAAAAGACACTTGACTAAGGGGATGTTAGAAAAAGACACTTGAGTAAGGGATGTTAGAAAAAGACACTTGACTAAGGGGATGTTAGAAAAAGACATTTGACTAAGGGGATGTTAGAAAAAGACACTTGACTAAGGGGATGTTAGAAAAAAGACTCTTGACTAAGGGGATGTTAGAAAAAGACACTTGAGTAAGGGATGTTAGAAAAAGACACTGGACTAAGGAGATGTTAGAAAAAGACACTTGCCTAAGGGGATGTTAGAAAAAGACACTTGAGTAAGGGATGTTAGAAAAAGACACTTGACTAAGGGGATGTTAGAAAAAGACACTTGACTAAGGGGACGTTAGAAAAAGACACTTGAATAAGGGATGTTAGAAACAGACATTTGACTAAGGGGATTATAGAAAAAGACACTTGACTAAGGGGATGTTAGAAAAAGACACTTGAGTAAGGGGTGTTAGAAAAAGACACTTGACTAAGGGGATGTTAGAAAAAGACACTTGAGTAAGGGATGTTAGAAAAAGAACTTGACTTAGGGGATGTTAGAAAAAGACATTTGACTAAGGTGATGTTAGAAAAAGACACTTGACTAAGGGGGTTAGAAAAAGACACTTGAGTAAGGGATGTCAGAAAAAGAACTTGACTTAGGGGATGTTAGAAAAAGACACTTGACTAAGGGGATGTTAGAAAAAGACACTTGACTAAGGGGAAGTTAGAAAAAGACACTTGACTAAGGGGACATTAGAAAAAGACACTTGAGTAAGGGATGTTAGAAAAAGACAAGTACTTGACTAAGGGGATGTTAGAAAAAGACACTTGACTAAGGGGATGTTAGAAAAAGACACTTGAGTAAGGGATGTTAGAAAAAGACACTTGACTAAGGGGATGTTAGAAAAAGACACTTGAGTAAGGGATGTTAGAAAAAGAACTTCACTAAGGGGATGTTAGAAAAAAGACACTTGACTAAGGGGATGTTAGAAAAAGACACTTGAGTAAGGGATGTTAGAAAAAGACACTTGACTAAGGGGATGTTAGAAAAAGACACTTGACTAAGGGGACGTTAGAAAAAGATACTTGAATAAGGGATGTTAGAAAAAGACACTTGACTAAGGGGATGTTAGAAAAAGACACTTGACTAAGAGGATGTTAGAAACACTTGACTAAGGGGATGTTAGAAACACTTGACTAAGGGGATGTTAGAAAAAGACACATGGGTAAGGGATGTTAGAAAAAGACACTTGACTAAGGGGATGTTAGAAAAAGACACTTGAGTAAGGGATGTTAGAAAAAGAACTTGACTTAGGGGATGTTAGAAAAAGACACTTGACTAAGGGGATGTTAGAAACACTTGACTAAGAGGATGTTAGAAACACTTGACTAAGGGGATGTTAGAAAAAGACACATGGGTAAGGGATGTTAGAAAAAGACACTTGACTAAGGGGATGTTAGAAAAAGACACTTGAGTAAGGGATGTTAGAAAAAGAACTTGACTTAGGGGATGTTAGAAAAAGACACTTGACTAAGGGGATGTTAGAAAAAGACACTTGACTAAGGGATGTTAAAACAAGAAATGTCACAGTTAGTGACAAATGCCCCCGAAGTGACATGTAATATGAAACCAACAGATATATTTAAAAAAAAATAAAAAAAACAAAAAAAACACAAAAAAACAATAAAAATCAAATCAAATAAAAAAACAATAAAAAAAAACTTTTTTACGCGACACGACTTCTTCTTGTGGTGAGCAATTGTGCAAAGTTATTTGAAAATCCATTGATTATTGTCAGAGTAATGAAGCGGACACGATTGTACAGATGAACGGATTTTGACCTTTGATCTCTAAGTGTGACCTTCACCTTGGAGCCACAGACCTGGATTTTGTGCGCGACACGTCGTCTTGTTGTGGTGAGCAATTGTGCAAAGTTATTTGAAAATCCGTATATTATTGTCAGAGTTATGAAGCGGACACGAGTGTACAGACAAACTGATTTTGACCTTTGACCTCTAAGTGTGACCTTGACTTTGGAGCCACGGACCTGGTCTTGTTGTGGTGAGCAATTGTGCAAAGTTATTTGAAAATCCGTCCATTATTGTCAGAGTTATGAAGCGGACACGAGTGTACAGACGAACGGATTTTGACCTTTGATCTATAAGTGTGACCTTCACCTTGGAGCCACGGACCTGGATTTTGTGCGCGACACATCGTCTTGTTGTGGTGAGCAATTGTGCAAAGTTATTTGAAAATCCGTCCATTATTGTCAGAGTTATGAAGCGGACACGATTGTACACGCGAACGGACAGACTGTGCGACTACTATAAGCCACCCTTTGGGGGCATAAAAAGACACTTGAGTAAGGGGATGTTATTATACACAAAACATGGCTTTGAAACAGAAGCAATTATCTTACCTCTGTGTTTATAACATATGATTTTTATTTAAAATTGGGGAATAAAATAAAGCATTTTTGGCATTCAGAATATTCTGCCCCACTATAAAGTGTGCGCCTAAAAATGTACCCATATATTGTTTTATCCAACCCAGTATGACTGTGTGCATTATATAGCACAGCACTAGAATGTTTCGACCCAGATCTAAACCCCTTATTTTCCTTAAGTACTGGGTCCCAGTCAATAGGTTTAGTAAAAGAGCTATATTTACCATTCACAACATTCTCAATCACTTCATTGAAGCATAGTTCAAATTTATCTAGAAGGTTTCCATATTGATAACTAACATGGCACATTTTCGACTCCCGCCAAAAGGAATTTACAATTAAAATTATTAAAGTTATCATCAGAGTTTTGTAATGTCATTTAGCCCATTACTAGATTTTATTTACCTGAAACCAGTGATAAAACCTTCATCTGTATAGTAAATCACAAACTTGCAACGCAAATCAAACATCCACAGGTGTGAATGGCCATATTGTTTATATAGCAACAATGCACTATTTTCTGTCCCGTTGATCAATCCGGCTAACTAGATGTCAAGATTCTGAACATACCATTTCGCCAAACTACACACGAGACAGGATCCGAAGAATGACGGGATTGGCAGAGTTTGCACAATTGCTACATTTACAAGATTACATTATCTTGGAAAGTAAGAGTCGATATCCATTTAAGAAAAGTTGTTAGAATGGTTTGGGCAAGGTTTTTGAATACATGATACAATTCCTGCCTAAACAGCCACTGTATACTAATTATTAATTTAAACCTTTATAACGACACGTCTACCAATAGAACAAAAGGTAAGAATATCATGCACTGTATCAAAACATTGTAAGTTGTGTTATTATAGTTCATATTGTTCAAATAATTAATAAAAAGTGTTTCTCCTGTGTAACTTTAATAATTTCATACACATTTAATTTCTATCAATAGTATATCACAATAGTAATAGTATTGCAATAGTATATCACAATAGTAATAGTATTGTGACTGTACTTTCTGCAATAGCAATACTAGTGCAATAGTCAATTGTCCCTTCGATAGCCAGCCCTGCATATCAGACCTCTGTTCTGTTCTGGCATGAATGTTTTATAAAACTATACCTTGATTTTCTTCATGGCAAATCCCATCAGATTTCTGATCTTGCTGCCAGATGACACCCTCATATTGATGCCGCAGTCGTCCAGTGTAAACACAGGCGGCTCCTTGACATCCTTCACCTCACCTTTTGTGTAGTTGTCCATGATTGGTCAATAAAGTGAGTCACATGTTCACTGATGCAACTATAGAGAAAGTGAAATCTTTGTCAGTAATACACGGATTGTAAGGAAATTATTTTTTGGACAACATTAATTTTGTGAATTTACTACTCCAAGGGGCATAACTCTGGAATTACTAAGGCAATGTGGCTGATTATTAACCTTGGCAGAGACACTGTGCCCATTTACAATTTAATCATGTTTGGAGAAGATTTGATAACAATTACCCAAGTTAAGAGTCCAGACAACATTACTTTGGCAATATGATATATCGTGCTCTTGCCAGAATGAAGTGGTTAAAACAAACATTGCACTGGTCCCCGTTGCTAATGTGTGCACTTTGTAGCATCATAAAATATTTAACAAATCAAGCAAAATCGTCTGACTCAATATCAAGTCTGAATCGCGATCACTATACCTTATATAATATATATCAGTTAACTGTAACTTTTTATATATATAAGATTAGAAGATTACATGTTGAGCCCTACTGTGAAGCAGTCCAGGTTTTTTATTTAATCAACACCTACATGTCAATGCCAAGAGATAATCGTTCCTTACATACTTAATGTCATTAACAGTGGAGGATGCAAGTTGTAGCGGAGACCGGGTGTGACCTTTATTTTGTTAGAAGTAGGTAACAGCAACCCGAAATTGATTGACATGTGCACATGATGTTAGATGCATATAAGGACATTTGTGATGAGGTTTGGTGAAAATCCTGCAAGAAAGAAGCAAGATATGCATGTTGTAGCAGACTGGATGTGACCTATGTTTCACCGAAAATAGGTCACATTACTCGAAATTCTGCACATGTATGTTAGATGTATATAAGCAACATTGTGATGAAAACTGGTTAAAATCCTGCAAGAAATAAGGAAGATAAACATGTTGTAGCGAAAACCAAATGTATACTGCAACACACCCTTTCAAAAATCATGTGCAGGGCCGGCCGGCATAAGTGTGCGCCTAGTGGTTGTATCTAAAAAATTACAACAAAACAGAAAGAACATAATACAAGGTGAAGGTGAAATAAAAATGAAAGTGTTATCTTGGTGAAATCAGGACCTGTTTATATACAGGATTATGAAAAGAGACGAAATCTCGTTCATTGCCGTCGCGAGACTTCAGCGGCCATTTTTGTTGGGAAATGACATGGAGATTTCTCCAATAAATAATTATAACAATATCGCAAATATATCAGTTATTATCGATGCTCTAGTATTATTGTTTCGCAGATTGATAATTAAAGTGTTTGTCTTGGTTTGTGTTTTGTTCGATTTACTTTGTAAGACCGCCATTTTGAAAACTGAGAACAAGCGGTAAGACTGTTGTTATGATCTTGTTTGGTTGTGGTTTTCCATTTATATTAATATGAGTAAATAATGAATTAATTATTCAAGTAATGGTCATTTAATTTCATTTAAATGATATTTTTACATGATACGTTCTAAAATGTGTCTAAAACAAATAAACACTGTATATTCACTATACAGAGTTAGAGTTCAGACCCCCCGAACTCGAAATCCCGCGAAAAACGAGAGCGAGATTTGATAATGGCAAAAGGTTGAATACAGAGTTAATAATAATAATAATAATAGACTTTATTTACAGAGTGTAATACACATTTAGTTACAAAACTAATCTTCCATGTGGCCCTCTATTATTTACACATTTACAATACTTATTGGCAAATTGGTTAAACATAATGAATAAGAGAATAAGATATCAGCAGCCAGCCTCACAAACCCTTGTATACGCAGCCGACTCCCATTCAGCTTCTGTCCACAGGCCTGCTCATACATTAGATTTCAAAAAAATCTAACTCACAAATAATAATAATAATTAAGAAACATAAAACATGCACACAAAAAAAAAGATGACACCATAACATATATGTAGATACCTGAAAACATAGACAAACAAAACAAAAAACAAAAACAAAAAAGGTTATTAATTATCTGGGAAACAATAATAACAAAACACACAAACAACAAGCAAACAAAGCTAAACGCTAACACTTTCCAACGTACTTACATAAAATCATACTGTCTGATGTACATATCTAACTCCTCTATATTCTCTAGTATTCTATTGTAAATGTTCAAACCAAAAATTAAATATTCTGAACTCAAATAATTTCAGATTTAGATTATTATTCGCAATCTTTAACATCAGTCTAGATGTTTTTAGTAATACATTAATAACTTTATGTTGTTTTTTTCTCCCTTTTTACTAAGTTACAATGAAAAGAATCAACTGTTTTCAAGCTTTTTAAGCTGTCTGGCAAGCTATTCCAAATGATTGGTCCAGAATATGTAACACTTTGCTTGAATATTTCTTTCTTTCTTTGTGTGGGGATAACATTATGATCTCAAAACAGGTAATTTTTCATTTGCTATTCAATGTCTGAACATTTCATTTACATACTGAGGGGTTTCAGATCTGTATACTTTAAACATAAACTTTGCTTTTCGCAGATATAATCGGTCAAATACTGTTAATGTTTTTAATTCTTGCATGCTTTCTACTACATCCTCAACATTATAGTCCAATATTATTTTACATGCACGTTTTTGTAGACGGTAAATTCTATCTAGGTGTATTTGTGATGCACATCCCCATACAATATTACAATAATCTATATGGGGTTGAATGTTAGTTTTATAAAATTGAGTTCTACGCTCAATAGAAAGATATTCCTTTATTCTCGACAATAGAAATAAATTGGATGTCATTTTTTTGCAGATTTTATCTGTATGAGAAGTCCATGTCAAGTTACTGTCTATAAAAACACCAAGTATTTTGTCTTTAGCTATTGTATTCAGTCTATCATTGTTTAAATTCAAATATAACTTGTCAGTATTCATACAAGCTCTCTTTTGGTGGGTAGTTATAAGCATTACTTTTGTTTTTAAGTATTTATTAGCATACCATTGCATTTGCACCAATTTGCTAAATTGTCTAATGCTATTTGTAAGTTACTTTCAATTGAAGAGTGTGAAACTCCAATATCAAAAAGGGTAGTATCATCTGCATACAGACCAGTATTTATTTGATCAGTAAAGCGGTAGTTCATTTATAAACAATAAAAAGAGCAGATGACCCAGGATTTAGTTGTGGAACTCTGTTTGTAATAATTTCATCTTCAGATATAGTATTGTTGACCAATAATCTTTGTTTTCGATTGAGTAAGTATGAGGAAAACCATGAATAGTATCATCTGACAGTTTGTAGAGTTTCAGCTTTTTTAAAAGATTGTTATGGTCCACAAGGTCAAATGCCTTTTTAAAGTCAATCATAACTACTCCAATTAAAAGTCTCACATGAATGACTAAAGCCAGACTGAGTTATTTTCAGGACCTCAATCTGGGAGTGTTTTTTTTAATCATAAATGTTAGCTTGCGCAGGGTATTTTTTTTACCCAAATTTTATAAATGAATGCCATAAAATACAATTGTAAAATATTTTTTACTAACTTCTATTAATGAAGTGAGATAGTCATAAGGCCTAAAAAAATAAATTGTGTGGTTCGGGTCACCCGACCCTACCTACGAATACCCGCCGACCCTGACTTTTTTTTGGTCCATTTCGAAAAAAAAAAAATAACAATATAAAGTCACAGTAATTATAGTACATAATTCAGTGCATCTTCCCTGACGTTTTTTTGGTCCATTTCGAAAAAAAAAAATTAAAAAAATAAAAAAAAAAAAATCCGACCTACCCTACCTACCAATTTTGAACATGTTACCCGAACCACACAATTATTTTTTTTAGGCCTAACATTAATTTCATTAAAAAATATTATATTTTCATGCTTTTGAATTTATTTTTATTTTTATTTTTATTTATTTTTTATAATTAGGAAATTTGAATGACAATTATGATACATTTAATATCATCTAACACTATTATTTTAATAGATACCTATTTTCATTGTCCAAAAGCCCTGAGGAATAGAAACTCCAAATGAAAATTCTACTTTGGTTTTCTCTATCCAATACTTTTCATTTTCCACGTCTATATAAATAATAGCAGTTTGTTTCATAATCCAATTAATTACCTACATCATTAATGACTTCAACAGCATGCTGCTAGGCTAATCCTTTGATTAGATAAACTGTCTGCCAATCAAACATTACCCCTCGGGCCCCTAGTAGAGGTGTCAAAATTATAAAAACAACAGAACCATGTGATAATACACAAGTCTTGATCATCTCCACGCTTGCTTATTCTTAAGACAAACATTTGTATTTAAATTAAGCATCTTAATGATTAAGACCAAGAAACAAGTTTGGGCTTTTGGAATAAAAAATGCAAACTGGTTTGAGATCATTTTTCACACAATTCCATGGGGCCAGGAGGAGGGTTAAAATTCCGCGAGATTCTATCTCATGCCGTGCGGTATCACATGTATGGTCATGTACATGTTTTTCTAAAACTTCAGAGAGAATAGGAAGGACTGAGATAGGCCTATAGTCAGGGCTTCCGTTAATGGGCGTACGGCCGTAAATTACGTCCAAAAATCGTAGTTGTACGGCGAAAATTAACATCAAAGGCGTACAGTGTACTTCCAAAAACTTCAAAGTACGCCGCTATCGTTTACTACGGACGTCCCATGATCTGTAAATTACTGACTATAGCCCCGCCCATCTAATCTAATTTCATTTGAGACTGCCGACGTAACAAGTTGTAAAGCAATTAAAACTCAGTGGAGCCTGTAATTGACAGGTAAATCCAGTTTTGTCCAGTTTTTATCAAGGGTCACACGCATGACTGGTGAGAGGAGAGCGTGTTAATTAGATAATTGGCCTAGCTGCGTATTTCACAAAATGAACGCCAAATTGCTTAATTTATATTTATTAACCACAAAGTTGAAACTCCTTACACAAACAGATTATACTTTTAAGGCTATTTCTTTTACATCTTTGTGTCATTTTTCTATGTATTCATCAAAGTTACAAATAGAAACGAAGTACGACAAACAATATTTAATAATCTCTAGCCTAGGGGAGAGAGCTCTTCGCAAATGGAGACTAAACACGGAAGTGAAATTATCACTGGCAAAAACAATCGATTGCTTTGATAATAAATTAAAGAATCTGTTACATTTATTCCTACACTTGACAGTTTTACATACCTTTCATTAATGTATGCCAATTTAAAAGCTTACCTGGACTGATAAATTGAAAACTGTTTGCAAAATGTAATTTACTGTATAAAACTTGTGGGTGGGGTATGGCACGCAAAGGGAAATTAAGTATTTTTAGTTTGAAACGGTTTATATAATGAGGTCATCAAATATTTTCTTTTATAAACATAAAGATGATTATAATTATCCTTTTTTTCTTTTTAACAGTTTAGATGTGTTGTTTCCCTCACTACCACGTGGAATCACTGACTCAAAGACTATGAATGCCATGCCCAAACACTGGAACTTCCTAAAATTTCCCCATGAACTTCCAAATTTGATACACAGGAAGTTCGAACTTCCTAAATTTGAACCTTAGTGGAAGCCCTGCTATAGTTATTGACATTATCTTTTGACCCACTTTTACAAACAGGGGCTACTTTACCTTCTTTCCATTTATCTGGAAATACTGCAGTCTTTATACTTTGATTACATATATATAAGTAATAATCCGTAATATGAGGTGCAGCAATTTTTATTAATCGTGGGCCAATAAGATCACATCCAGTGGCTGTAGATATCCATATATTTTAAGAAGTTTTCAACTTTCTCCCTTGCAATTTCTGGAATTTTAAATAAGGTTTCTTCAGGAACCAGGACTGCTATCACAGAAAGATTTAAGTTTTTCCGATTCCGACCTTACAACAGGTTCTTTTATGTTTGAAGCTACTGAATCGAAGAAACTATTAAATTCATTTGCAATTTTGCTGCATTCATTGATCTCATTTTATCAATTTTAAGTGAAGGAATATTTGAGTTGCTATTTCTTTTATTGACTCCTATTTCTTTGAATAAGTTTCATACACTACTAAGTTTATTATTGTTTTCTATTACCAAAGCTGAATACTGTGCTTTTTTTGGATTGTTTAATAAGTGTAACGTTAGTGTTGAGACCCCACAAACTCGAAATCTCTTGAAAAACGAGAGCGAGATTTGATAATGGCAAAATCGAGAATAGAGCTATGCAGGAACACGGCCTGGGGACTGCAGGGACACGGCCTGGCTGTGTCACTGAAAAGCTCTATATTCATAATTTTGATAGGGCATCATCAAAAAAAATGACCAATCACTGACCAGAAATAAGATATACCAATACATTCTGGTTACTGGTAGGTGATAAACTCGGTCTTTATCATTAAATTTCAACCAGATCATTCCAGTTCAGACCATCGAACAGGCAAGACATCTTGCGGCCGTCTGGGACAAAGTGACCCCGCAAGGCGTGCCGCTGTCTGGTATCATCCGCCCCATACTGTGCCATGAAATCACAGTATGGAAAGCCTCGTGGAGGTTTGGACATACCTCATATATGTTGTATATATGTTTTTATCTCGGTTTTAACGTGACCCTCAAGAGGGACGATTAGAAGAACTCTAATGGAAATTGGACGTTGTACCAGCGAGATACCCCTTGTCACTGCGAGTCCCCGTATATGATGACATGAGGCACCTATGATGGATCACGAAGACGACTCACTACAACCCACCATGGATGCCGACTTTGGAGAAACCCTGCCGGATACTCACTGATCCTGTATTGCGTAACGGCTTCAAGATCAGCGAGTGCAATGGAGGAGCCAATACCAACAGAACACGGGCAGCACATGCAGCCGGATCGACCTACTTGAGACACATTTGGCGCTTCAAATATCCTGCCTCCTGATTGTCCTAAACGTTTTCGAGCAGGCAATCGGATTGACCTAGTCACAATTCTGCAGGCAATCCGATTGGCCAAAATCTTCATTAGATTTTACAATCCACTTGGACTTAATATGCTACCGTCAACAAAATCAACTACTGGCTATCTACGTTGGATTTCTTCACTAATCATCTACTGCTGATGTTCTACAGGAAACTACTTTGGACGACGCCCCTACTCCTAGACTCCACTCAACTGTAACCTTCTGTTGAAAAGCTCGCCAAAAGGCCTAGTGCCGTAGGGCGAGGGTAAACAAAAACTTCTACTCACAAATTTCAATCAAGCTTACCGTTAAAATTAAGGTATCTACAGTAAGATTCTTTTAAAACCCTGCATATGTCATGCACATTCATGCAAACTGATTAAATACATGTATCTTTCAAAATCAAAAAGCTTGAAAATTATCGTCTTTTTACTCTGCCAAAGACTTATTTTACTACACTACAGCATGGATATATATGTACACTGGATTTGAAACTCCCTATACGCCGCTTGTTAATTCCCGATTTATCCGCCGAATGGTCAATAAGCTGGTTCCCTGATTATTCTGCGGTAAACAACAGGGTACCTGCCAGGGTAACAGGTGCGCGGTGGCCATTTTTGACGCGATCGATTGTCCTGAAACGAGTTGATGCTGACATAAAGCTGAATTATTAACATACTACTTCACGATACTTCACGATCTATTTCAAATATCGAGGTAAGTTATTTAAATCTGCATGTATTGCTTTTAATTTGTTGAAAGAAATTATGGAATTCATACTATAACTTGGGTTTTAGCTGCAAAAATACGCTCGATAGCCGTCCTGATTTTCTTTTTCTACAGTTTTCGCCATTTGCGGCTTGAAATCGAGAAAGTACATTTTTTGAAAATTCATAACTTCTCTTTCATTTACGTTACGATATTCAAAGTAATTATTAATTCATAGTGCCATTATTGTGTAGAGTTGCTTGCCGGTCTTGGATTTCTGAATAGCATTTGTTTTGTTCGCAAATTACGCAGTTGAATTTGGTTGAAAATTCATAAATTCTTTTTATATTTTTCACCATTTGCGGCTTGAAATCGAGAATGTACATTTTTTGAAAATTTAACTTCTCTTTCATTTACGTTACGATATTCAAAGTAATTATTCCTTCGTAATGCCATTATTGTGTAGAGTTGCTTGCCGGTCTTGGATTTCTGTATAGCCTTTGTTTTGTTCGCAAATTACGCAGTTGAAATTGGTTGAAAATTCATCAATAAAATCGCCTTTATTTTTCATAAATGTATAAACATTCTATGTGAAACTCATGTTTTATTTATAGTTTGATATTCAAAATAATTATTCCTTTGTATTGCCATTTTTGAATAGATTTGAACGACGGCCTAGGATTTATGTATAGCCTTTGTTTTCTTCTCAAATTTTGCTGTTTAAGTTGGTTAAAAAATAGTATTACGATGCGATACCTGTGTATTCGATATGACACGTTTGACTTTTGGGGTACTTGCGTGCAATAAAACAGAAATATTATATCGATCACCAACATCCTGTTATTTGGAACACAAAACAACCCTTTGAATTACATCTGTTACCGCCCTTCTAAGGGGACAATATGCCGAAATATCGCGCACGACCACCTTGTATATTCGGTATGACACCTCTGACTTAGGGGTGGAAGGGTGTAATAAAATCAGACACGTCGACCGCACTGTATATTCGGTATCGAACGGTGTTAATTAGAAGGCGCCAGATGTGCAATATGGAACAATAGACCACTAAATCCATCATAGTTTAATTAAACAAGGCAACTGAAGCCAAAATCAAGTCGAATTACCTAATGAGCCAGCGAACTTATGTACTTACATGTATCATTATGCATGTATATTTACAACTTGCAGAGTCGCAGTTTCACCTACGGTCATATTATTTATTTTGTTTATTAAAGTTAAAACAGAAGTCACTTTATATAATAAAGAATAATCTCTCAGCTTGTATTTGAATTAGCCAGCTGGTTTAAATACTTTTCCCAGAAGAAATAATACAGCAACGATATATATATATATATATTTAATCTGTCAAGTCACGTCACTGTCGCAGTTTCACATACGGTCAAACAAACGTAATTGTTCTTATTTATTTAGCAAAGCTAAAACCAACATCACTGTATCGAATAAAGAATTATCTTTCAACTCGTCTTTAAAATAGCCGGCTATCGTAAATACTTTTCCCAAAACAAATAAATTAACGATATGTATACTAGGTTTTCTTACATTTGATCAATTCGTAAGATGCCTAACTTAGCGCAATTCGCATGCGCCGTAATACCTTACCTGTACGCGCAAGTATTCATGGGTAAATTATTATTCGGCGGATAAATTGGATTTACGACATGTTTCAAATCCAGTGTAGGATAAAACCCGAGAAAATTAAAAATTGCAATACAAACAATTCTGATGTTCGTAAGTATAACAATTAAAATTCAAACGGTCAATAAGATAGGTTCTATAATTACTTGTGGTGATTTTGAGTTCGTCTCTATTGAATGCAAACGTATGTCACAACTTCGCACAACTTTTTGTAACTCGTGTTTTCATTTTGGAAGCTGTTTATGGTTTCCCTTTGAAGAGTTAGGTAGCAGTGAATAGTTTATTAGACATTGAAGTAGTGACGGTGTAACACGCCCATTGATTTTTGCATTGAGTTGTGTATGAATTAAAATTTAAATGCCATGTTGTCCTTCACATCTAGGCCCAAATTAAAAATGAATAACTTACAAATCATCTCATGAATGCATGCTCCCTCTGTAGAGCTTGGCAGATACCCTATGCTCATAGTCCTACTTAAAAACATGTTTGATTATTACAATTCATAACTTTCACATGACATCATCAAAATAATTTGACCAATCAGTGATCAATAAAAAAAATCACCTCCACATTCTGGTAGGGGGTAAACTCGGTGTTTATCGTTGGTGCTCAACTGACTTTAGCCCTTTATAAAACTAGTTTGTTTGTAGTGATAATTATATTAAAAGCTTTATTTTTGGTGTACTAGACTATGTATCTTCTTTTAGTGTTGTCCGATTTTAAAACACCAATATGGATACACTTAATTTAAATCATGGTCTAATATTTTCATTTTTCATATAGAGATTGAGGATAAAGTCCGAGTAAACCCCTTTATTTTCACCTACTGAATATCTCAACCTACCGGAAGTTGACCGAATGTGAAAGTTATGAATAGACTTAAACAACTCCCTTCAAATAGAATTTTACTAAAAAATGCTTGTAAAGCAGATCAAAGTAACTATACAACATCCTGTAAATCTTGGTGCGGTACTCAAATTACATCCAGATAAAAATTATACATTAGACTCAGAAAGTTCTGTTTTCGAAAGATTATTTTGAAAACATAATTTAAACAGGGAGTACGTCATAGGGAGGAGAAACGGGCTCGTTTTGCCGATTTATGTTGTCGCGCATGTGTTTCACTACTCCGTGAAAATGACTATTTCCGGTTGTTTCGCGAGTGTGTGAAAAACAGCAAATTCTTATAAATTATTACACTTACAAACTAAATAAAGGTGCTACATGTAAACATAAGTATTATTTATTTACATTGTGTCCTCTGATACAGAGCGTGTATTTGTTTGCATGTTTAAAAGCACATTTTACCAGACGGTTCCGTGTAACAAAGATGGCGCCACTCTGCGCCAAATGAAAAATGGTGACAGTGTATAGCTATTGCAAACGAGATACGAGACTACGGGTTATTTAGGCATTAATAATAACAAAAAGTGAATAGTAAACATATTTATCTTTGTAAAGAAGGTAATTTCATGGTGGTGATTATAAGACAAAGCCTAAAAAGAGGTGATGAAAATGTGCCTTTTGAGATAATAGCTAAATTTTTAATTTTATAGAATTAAAATTGGTGTGAAGCTATTGCAAACGAGATACGAAGTATGGGTTATATTAGGCATTTATAATAATAAAAAGTGAATAGTAGACATATTTATCTTTGTCAATAATGTAATTTCGTGATGTTGATTATAACAGAAAGCCGTAAAAAGGGGCTGTAAAAAATGCCTAATTTGAGATGTTGGCTGAAATTTTAACTTTTCAAATGTAACGCGCTTACGATCGATTTACCTGTATCGATAAAATAGTAAATGGCGGCGTTCTAGCGCGACAACATAAATCGATAAACTAGAGCGTTTATGAACCCGTTTCTCCTCCCTATAACGTACTCCCTGATTTAAAGAAAGAACGGAAAAACTTAAGCATATTAATGATAAGAAATTAACACATTAACCTGTGATCTATACACATGTTTCAATCGAGCATGATATTTATAGATATTCTCCCTGAAAAAACAACAACACCGCTCTGTCATTACACAACTTAAAGAACAAATGCTCATTATCTAAATATCAAAACGGGCAGATAAAAAATCTGAAAAATCCCCAGAGATACATGTAATAGGTACTGCCCTTTCTACAAAAACAGAGTAGAAACTGATCAACATTTTATTTTAGAATGTCCACTATATAACAATGTTAGAAACACTACAATTAATAGTGTGTTTACTCCTTCACAGAGAGAGAGAGTGCCCCACAAGATCAGTCTAATATTGTGTTAATGGTGTTAAATCCCATAACTTTTATTGAAGATTTAGCAACAAGTAACTTTATACTTAAGTCCCTTCAACTACGAAATGAAATTAATTCATTATAATTTTGTCTTCGACGATTAATATTAATATGCCAAGTATGTAACTTTTAAATTACCGGTACATTTTACTTTGTAACTTTACTCTTATATGCCTGTACATTGTGTACATTGTGTGGCTTATAATGATTGGCTTTCTGAATCAACGTTGTATTGTATTGTTAAAACATAAACACTGAGATTGCCAAAATATTGTATTCATACACTCTTTTCCATATAACCAAAACAATAATTCAAAACTCACAATTTTAACATGACAATGCTTGAAAATGTAGCAAATAGATCAACAATGTGATATAAACCAACAAGAGTCCCAAGAGGTCCTTTGGACTCTCTACTGGCTAAAGATAAAGTTTATGTATAAGGGGCCATAACACTTTCAAAAATCATTCAACTGGAACATTGCGACGATATACAAAACTAGGCGTGGTACTGATCATCCCTGCCAAGTTTCATTGAAATCCAGCCAGAGGTTCAGGAGAACTAGTCTGTACAAGGGTTAGTGTATTAAAACCTTTAAAGGCCAAAATTCATTCAACCAAAATGATAGGTGCAACTAGGCTTGGTACTGATCATCCCACCAAGTATCGTTGAAGTCTGGCAAGGAGTTCAGAAGAGACTAATCTGGACAAAGTAACTCTGCCAAAAATCATTCAACCAGATTATGGCGATGATATGCATAACTTAAGGCTTGATACTGATCATCCTTGTCAAGTTTCAATGAAATCCGGCCAGGGTTCAGGAGAACTTGCCTTGAAAAATATAATTGTGAATCAAAAACTTTAAAGGGTGCCAAAAATCTGTAAACCAGAACGCAATGATGACATGCACAACTAGGCTTGGTGCTGATCATCCCGGCAAAGTTTAGTTGAAATCCGACGAGGGGTTCAGGAGAACTAGTCCAGACAAAGTTTGTGTATTAAAACCTTTAGGGCCATAACTCTGCCAAAAAGTATTCAACCAGAACACGGCCATGATATGCACACGTAGACCTGAAACTGGTCATCCCTAAAAAGGTTTCGTTTAAATCCGGCCAGTGGTTCAGGAGAACTAATCAGGCCAAATTTGTGTATTAAAACCTTTAAAGGGCCATAACTCTGCCAAAATCACTCAACTGAAACACGTTGACGATATGTCAACTAGGCTCGGTATTGATCATCCTTGCAAAGCTTCACTGAAATCTGGCAAAATGAATGCCCTTTCGTCTTAATGAGGCAAAATCCAGCATTTTTTAACTAAATCAAGGGCCATAACCCCTATGTTACTAATCCAATTTGATTGGTTTTCGAACTTGTCCAAACTTTCATTAATTAATAGTAACAATTTGGTAAAGATCGGATGATGAAGGTCTTATAGAGTTAATGAGGCCGAAATATAGCATATTTCAGAAAATCAACGGCCATAATTGCGGTGCAAATGGTTTTCGACCTCGTCTGAGCTTTCATTGATATCAACAATCTGGAAGAGCTTGATAAAGATCGGATGAAAAATGAAGGCCCTATCATCTTTACGAGGCAAAATATAGCTATTTTAACTAAATCAAGGGCCATAACGTAGCCGTTACTTGTCCGATATGGCTGTTTTTTTAACTTCTCCGAGCTTTCATTGACATTAACATTCTGTTAAAGTTTGGTAAAGATCGGATAAAAAATGAAGGCCCTATCATCTTAACGAGACAAAATAAAGCATTTTTAACTGATCTGGCTGTTTTTTTAACTAGTCCGAGCTTTCATTTCTGTTAAAGATTAAAGATTGGTAAGGAGCGGACGAAAAATTAAGGCCCTATCATCTTAACGAGGCAAACTATAGAATTTTTAACTAAATCAAGGGCCATAACTCTGCTGTTACTTGTCCGATCTGGCTGGTTTTTGAAGGTGTCTGAGCTTTCATTGATATTAACAATATGGTAAAGCTTGGTAAAGATCGGATGAAAAATGAAGGCCCTATTGCCTTAACGAGACAAAAGTTAATGACGGACGGATGACGGACAACTCGGCGTCCCATAAGCCTTTGGCCAGTAGAGCTAAAAACTGTAAGTTTGGTAAAGATTGCTCAAGAAATTTGGCATGTATCATGTTAACATATAAAACTGCATTTTTTGCTAATTCAGGGGCCATAACTCTGGTGTTAATGGTCCGATCTTTCCCATTATCGAACTTGTTCGAGATCTTATGGTCATATCTGCGCAAGTTTGGTTAAGATTGCTCAAGAAATGTGGCCTCTATCGTGTAAACAAGATGAACAAGGGCCATAACTCCATTATTGCTGGTCCGAACTGGCTGGTTTTCAAACTCGTCCGAGGTTTCATTGATATCAACAATCTGCTAAAGTTTGAAAAAGATCGGATGAAAAGGCCCTATCATGTTAACGAGGCCAAATTACAGCATATTTCAGAAAACCAAGGGCCATAACTCCGGTGTAAATGGTCCGATCTGGCTGGTTTTCTATCTCGTCCATTGCTATTAACAATCTATGCAAGTCTGGTAAAGATCAAGTAATAAATAAAGGTGCTATAGTGTTCACAAGGAGAAAATGCATTTTTTTTTAGCAAAAACAAGGGCTATAATTACTCTGTTGTAAATTTAAGTTTAGTAAATATCAAATAATAAATGAAGGTGCTAGATTGTTCACAAGGCAGAAAATGGCATTATTTAGCAAAATCAAGGGCCATAATGCTGGCGTAAATGGTCCGATCTGGCTGGTTTTCAAACTCATCTAAGATTTCATTGCTATTAACAATCTGTGCAAGTTTGGTAAAGATCAATTAATAAATGAAGGTGCTAGTGTGTTCAAAAAGCAGAAAATGCGATTTTTCAGCAAACAAGGGCCATAACTCTGGTGTTATTCATCCGATCTGGCCGGTTATCGAACTCGTCCGAGCTCTCATTGGTATAAAGACTTTGGCCAAGTTTTTAAAGATCACATGAAAAAGGAAGAAGCTAGTGTAATATTGTATTTTTCGTTAATTCAAGGGCAATAACTCTGGTGTAACTAATCCGATCTGGCCAGTTTTCGACCTCATCCGAGCTCTCATTGATATAAAGACTTCGGCCATTAGTTTGGTTAAGAAAAGCATGAAAATGAAAGGGCCAGAGTGTGTTCACAAGGCAAACGGACGATGGACAACACGTCATCCCATTAGCTCTGCTGGCCTTTGGCCAGTAAGGCCAGTAGAGCTAAAAATGGCACTTTAGATTAGTGAAAATGCTTACAAAAAGAAATGAGAATTATTTACTGACCGCCATTATGCGACTACCCCAGGCGGTCACTTCCTGTGATGCAAACCCCAGGCGGACACTTCCTGTGATGCAATGGGCATGCTACACCTGAATAAGTTTATGTCACGGTTATGGATATCTAACAGGTAGATTGATGTTGCATTGTCTGGCCGGTTAGCTCAGTCGGTAGAGCATCGGAACGGTAGTCCGAAGGTCCCGGGTTCGAGCCCCGGTCTGGCTGCACATTTTTCTAGTCCTGTGACATTTGGCGCCCAACGGGGGACCGTGACTGAGTAAACTTCGAGAAACATTCAGATGATTCTCTGTACCCATGGAAATTCGCGGACGAATTTCAGTCTGTAGGGGGAGTGTGTCACGGTTATGGATATCTAACAGGTAGATTGATGTTGCATTGTCTGGCCGGTTAGCTCAGTCGGTAGAGCATCGGAACGGTAGTCCGAAGGTCCCGGGTTCGAGCCCCGGTCTGGCTGCACATTTTTCTAGTCCTGTGACATATTAGAGACATTGAGAAAATGTTTGCTTTTTAGAAAATGGGAGATTTCCCATTGGAAGGCACTGTTAAGCATGAACTGCTCACCCCAGGCAGAGTTATTTCTTTTTGAGAAGTAACCATGATTTCTTTTATTCAGTGATCTAAGGTTTATTACATCTTTGTTTTCATTTTAAAATTTAAAATTTATGCTATTTGATTTGTTTCATTGAGAAACAGCGTGAGGCAATTTGGCTGATGTCAGTCCAAATACAAACTAAAACCATTATAATGTGCTTAAGTCATATGAAATGTGCCACATGCATTGAATTAAGCCGAATGTTACGTTTGGTTTAATTATCGTTTATGAAAATGTTCAGACTTGCCTGATATAAAACCATCTGACAGTGCTTCTGTTTCATATTCATTATCAATGTGCATACATAATGCATTAAACTAGTTCCCATGGTCTGCACAACTCAATCATTGTTAATGATTTACCTGATCTGCAAAACTAGAGGACTCGGCTACTTTTTGTGCAGACAGGATTTTTCACAAAAGGTGACCTTGACTTTTGAACAATTGATCCCAAAATCAATAGGGGTCCTCCTCTCACCAATGATAGTTGACCTGTGAAATGTCATGTGTGGCTAGAGATATATCATGTAAACAAGTTTTTATTTTTGGGTCATAGTTACCTTCACCTTTGGGTCATAAATACCTTCACCTTTGACCTATTGACTCATTATCAATAAGGGTCCTCCACTCACCAAGAATAGTCCATCTGTGAATTTTTTTTGAGTGCAACTACAAAGACTAAAGAGGTATATGCAGACAAAAGACATAATGACAGGCAGACAGACTGGATGCAGCATAGTAACCTTCTAACTTTGTGAGGGTAGATGGTGGTTTACTAATGACGTCTCACTAGATCAGCACAAATTATTCAAATTAGACGGGTGTTCCGTGGAACACGTGTGTCACCTGACAGGGCTTTGTCAGTATAACAAGGTTTTTTGAACCCAGATAAATGACCTTGACAAACTGGCCTAAGTTTTCGTGAAGAAAAAGATGAGTATTTAACTCATATACTGTCCTGCAGTGTAATCGGGACCACTAAATTTTAGTAAGGCCATGTCGATGTTGTCATTGAAAGTTTGATTAAGAAATATCAAGAAATGAGAAAGTTATAGCCAACTTTTCGTGATGGACGGACTGACCGACGGACTGACAGACGGACTGACAGACGACAAAGTGATCTTTATGTATCACATTTTTCTTCGAAAAGGCGACACAAAAAGCATGATTTTCAATTAAGACTGTTATGAATCACAGGTCCCAAGTAAATGTCAACCAAGTAATATAATATTGCTAGCAAGAAACAAGGGCGACCTCAAAGTAATGAATTTGTACGAAGTAGATCATGATCGTTTTTAATCACACTATAAACAAGCTTTATAGCAGAGCTAGCACACCATACTCTAGATCAAACCATGTCTTACATAAATAATCCAGTTGGCCTTAGAAAGGAAATCTAATGAATGCAATGTCTTATCACATTGGCATCACAAAGTTCGGCCCCTATGACATGCCTCTTGAAATACACGGCCACCAACAAACCCTTGCATGTGAGGCTGGCACTCCACCAGTAAGCAAACACACCGGACGGTTCTAAATACAACCCAAGCCATAATCTTCAGTCACTGATATAATTACCATGACAAGTTTGCATGTACTGTTCAGCTAAATAAATATGGTTGAAAAAAATAAATAATTCAAATTTGGAAAATAAGTTTTATTCTCAGATTCATATGTACACAAAAATATACATCTTCAACAACATCATGATATACATTCCACAATAATCACCAATAATGTACTTCCTAACTGTCACTCTGATGGTTCACCGCAACACTGCCCTAACTATATATAAATAAACAAGAAGATATAACGGTGTTACACTGAACCCTTGAATTTTATATAAATTTACAGTTTCTACACTCTTGTTGCTCTTGCTGAGAAAATACAAATTGAGTTCTTAATAAAATAGAACTGTCGCTGGAGGTGGACAAGTACCTCCCGCTGGCAACATCTTGGTGCGGGTGGGTAAAGAGTTTGTTCCTATAAGATATAGAGACATACATTAGAGAAAAAGCCCAGACAAGAATTTTCTATTTGACTACCAAGTATGAAATGCATTAAAAATACAAAGGGCCACAACTGAGTGGAAAATTATCGAACCGGAACATCACGACATGCTTTGTAGCAAGTTTCACGAAATTGTAACATGGTGTTTTAGAGAAATAGCCCGAACAAGAATTTTTTAAAATATAAAGAGCCATAACTCAGTGGAAAATTATTGAACTGGAAGGTCATGGCAGTATGCACATCTCCACTTGATATTGATTACTTCCTAGCAAGTTTCCCTAAATTCTAACAAGGAGTTTTAGAAAAATAGGGGGGGGGGGGGGGGGGGGGGGGTACTGCAATACAGGCATTAAAGAGGCAATATCAACAGTGCAAAGAGCAATATGGGTATTGCAGAGGTAATATGGGAATTGTAGACAGAAATGTGGGAATTTTAGAGGCAATACAAGAATTGCAGACAGAAATATGGGTATTGCAGAGGCAATATGGAAATTGCAGAGAGCACTACAAGCATTGCATAGGTAACACAGGCATTGCAGAGGAGCAATACAGGCATTGCAGAGAGCATTACGAGCATTGCAGGGAGCAATACAGGCATTGCACAGAGCATTACGAGCATTGCAGGGAGCAATACGGGCATTGCAGAGGCAATATGGGAATTGCAGAGACAATACGAGCATTGCAGGGAGCAATACAGGCATTGCAGAGAGCATTACGAGCATTGCAGAGCAATACAGCATTGCAGAGAGCATTACGAGCATTGCAGTTAGGCAATACGGGCATTGCAGAGAGCAATACAGGCAGTGCAGAGAGCATTACGAGCATTGGCAGAGAGCATTACGAGCATTGCAGAGAGCAATACGGCATTGCTAGAGGCAATATGGGAATTGCAGAGACAATACGAGCATTGCAGAGACAATACGAGCATTGCAGAGGCGATACGAGCATTGCAGAGAGCAATACAGCCTTGCAGGGAGCAATACGGGAATTGCAGAGGAAATACGAGCATTGCAGACAGCAATACATAGGCAATATGGGCATTGCAGAGAGCAATACAGGCATTGTAAAGTCAACACAAATGTTGCAGGGAGCAATATGGGCATTGCAGGGAGCAATACAGTATGTTTATCATTTTAAGATATGCCAGCATATCGTTATCAATAAATGTATTATTAAAAATTCATCTTAATTATAATTTCAATGAACATGATTGCATGTAATGTATATACAATTGCACCAATCAATTTAAATGTATTAATAGGCACCGCGGCAAACTGCATATGAAATATTTGATTAAATTTGTGCTTAAATGATGTCCACCAAAGACAACACTTCATATGACCAAGTATCAAACAAATAAAAGAGAGGTAATCATAACAAGTTAAGTTACTGAGTTTAACCAGGGTGTAGTTTTGGGAAAATAATGCAAAATATGACCATGACCATGGTATTTTTTGTCGTTCAGCGATGTCCATCAGTGCCAACAATACATATGACAATACATATGACCAAGTATCAAAGACATAAATTGAGGCAATCACATAAAGTTAACTGAGGTTAAGTTACCTAACCAAGTTTAAGTTACCTAACTATGGTTAAGTTTGGGGGGAAATAACACAAAATGTGACCTTGACATTGTTGTTTTTTTGTCGTCTAGCGATGTCCACCAATGCCAACAATACATATGTCATTATGACCAAGTATCAAAGAACATAAAGTGAGACAAACACATAAGTTAACTAACTGAGGTTAACTTACCTAACCAAACTGATGTTTAGGGTAAATAACACAAACACGACCTTGACCTTGGTATTCGTTCAGCGATGTCCACCAATGCCAACAATACATATGACCAAGTATCAAAGACATAAAGTGAGCCAATCACAATGTTAACTGAGGTTCAGTTACCTAACCAAGGTTGAATTACCCAACAAAGGTTAAATTTGGGGAATAAGCAAAATATGACCTTTACCTTGGTAATTTTTGTCATTCAGTGATGTCCACCAATGCCAACAATACATATGACCAAGTATCAAACAAAGAAAATGAGGCAATCACATACAGTTAACTGAGGTTAAGTTACCTAACCAAGGTTAAGTTTTGGGAAAATAATGCAAAATAATGTTGGCATTACTAGATATCCCTTGACCCAACAATCTGGCAAAGTTTCAGAAAAAATCGAGCAGCGGTTATTGAGATATAGATGATTTAAAATGCGGCCGCCGCCACTAGAAAAGTCACTGCTATGTCTCGCTACCCACTATAGTTGGCGAGACAAAAACACTACAAAGTCTAACACTATATAAATCACAGATGAAAAAAATAAAACACTCTTGCATTGATTTGTTTACTTCACTTAATTTTGTCGAGCTCTAGATATGTATTTTTATATAAAATTTGTAAACATCCAAGTTAGTAAAAAGTTGTATGAAAAAAGTATTGTACTGTAATGTTGTGCAATATACATTAAGAACCTCTATTTTTGTGCATAATATCCAACATTTTGTTAAACCTGGATTTGACCAAATCTGAAAAAATGAAGGGATTCTTTAGCTATAAGCAGTATTTCATTGTAAGAAATCTCATAATCAGTGCAGTAAACTGTACTTTACTAACAATTACATATTAAACTAACACAGTAACGTTTGCTTTGGTTATAAACAAAACAAATTTTTTTTTTGAAGTTACTGTCCCAACATACCAAATATGTGTTAATAGGATGTAAATCCACATTTCATGAATTCATCATTTTTATTTATTTCAGTCAAGGGCAACAACTCCTGCACTCTAATGATCAACTTAACCTGCAATTATTGCAACACTGCTGTACATTAAAACCCGAACTTTTCACCTCAATGGCAAAACTGGACTTGATAGATCCGAACAAGAGGTCAATGACCTTGAAGCTCTAATGATAGGTTTTTGATAGCTAGCTCAGCATTCCTGTGAAGTTTTATGAAAATCTGTCAAGTAGTTTCAGAATAGTCACTACATTTTTACTATATAACTCTATGTAAACAAAGATGGCCACTGCAGCCATGTTTAACGTCAAATCAAAATGATTTTCAACAGGGACCAACATCATGTCATGCTGATCATTTTAGAAAAAAGTCTCATATCAATATCACTTATAGTTTTCAAGAACTTGTATTTTAAAAATATATTTTTAGCTTTGGCGGCCATCTTGGATTTCACATCAACGTGAATTTATATCCGAGGGTACTTTGGAGGGTAGGGCAGTAATTACTAGGTTATACATGTATTCTAAGTTTAAATGGAGAGAAAAACGTTGGCTGACCCTAAATGTTCCCCGTATGTTCTGACCTATACATTAGTTATGGCAATAAAAATATAGAACAGATTAAATAAAATGTGAACAAAATGTGTTTGTAGAGAAAATATTTATTGCGCTCTAATATTGCTTGGGATGTTTCAGGACAAATCTCAGGAGGGGTAGGAAATAGTCTGGTGGGAGGTGTTAAGGAAATTGAATCTATAACCTGAAATACAATTAAAACTCTGGAGGTGGTACCCTAACCATTCATTACCAAACTCCCCACCCAAAATTCCATGCCTACCATTCATTTAAATCCGAAGGAAACAAAGCTCTTTTTTGTTCTGGCCTTCTGTGTAATCCAGTACAGACAAACAGAATCATAAAAAACTCGCTCCAATAAACATTTTAAACTTTATAATACAAATAAAGTTCAACAATCTGCATTCTGTATTTACAAATATGATCATTCCTTTTATTAAATAAAATACTTTATGTACAATTCTACTACAAAATTTACAAAGCAAATTTACTAATACAAGTACACTTTGCGAGGGACAAGAAATATACTGATAAACATTTATAAGAAATCAATGTAACAAATAACAGAAATGAAATAACAATTTAAAATGTATACTGTACATGACTACCGATTGTTCTTAAATCTAGCCCTCACAACAACAACAAAAAATTCATGATGACAGGTAACCGGGCCGTACCATCCTGCAAATTCTTAAGAGCAATTTTCCTCCTTCACAAGCAGGTAAACAGAAAAAAACTTTTGTCTACATCACCTACATGTTTTCTGGAGATCGATACATAAAGACATCGACATAAAAAACAACTTTTTTAATCACACAAAGATTTGTTTGTTTGTTTGGTGTTTAACGTAACTTTTCAGCACATTTTAGGCTCAATATGACGGTCGATTATTTGAGGTGGAGGCAGAACACGCATTAATTCCTGGGTAGAACCAGTACTGTATACCTCCGGCCATTCGTAAGAATCGACACTTTCTCACAAGTTGAGTGGGATTCGAACCCGCAGCAGTGAGAGACGAGGTTTATACTTGTACAACGTCATTAACCCCTCAACCAAAGAAGCGCGTCATACAAAGACAAAGATGGAATGCTGTCAGAGAAACATTGCTATTGTTTACAAATTTGTGAAATCAGTATTTAAGACTTGTGTGGCTATATTTATATTAGGAAAGCATGCTAATGGCACGGATCATTGATTTAAGAATAAATAATATAAGAAAACAAAGCTAAATAACAAGAATTCTATACATAAAAGAGCAACTGAATTGAATTGGAGTTTATAGTCGCACCAACAGCTAAGGTCATATGGCAACTTTCCAGCTTCCATTGGTGGAGGAATACCCCAGGTGCCCCACCAGGCAATTTTCGTGCGGGCACCTAGGTACAACACCGACGTTCCGCAGCCAGCTGGATAGCCATAAAAGAGCAGTAATGCTGATAATCGAAAGAATGAAGCGTGTTTTGTTGAACTTGCCCCCAGAATGGTCCTTAGTCTTTATCTGATTATTCCGAAATGATTTTGTAAAATAGAACATTTATAAACATACATACCCAAGCCATATAAAACTATTTATACTGAAAAGTAACGTTTTCCAAAACATGTGTAATTAACAGAGTTGAAATTGTCGAAAATGTACAAGTTGGATGCACTGAGAAGCTAACATTCTGTATGTTTTATACTGCATGCATTTTATACTGTTTAGTTTTAGGTGATTCTTGTTCAAATAACATTATTAAATATTTGCTTGATTTTCAAGCTTTACGGTAGTAAAAATTAATGAACTTTGTTTTGTATTTGATGAAAAAAACAAAAGGTCAATGACCTTGAAGCTCTACTGATAGGTTTTTGATAGCTAGATCAGCATTCCTGTGAAGTTTCATGAAAATCCGTCAAGTAGTTTCAGAGGAGTAGTCGCTACAAGTTTTCATTATATAACTCTATGTAAACAAAGATGGCCGCTGGCGGCCATGTTTAACGTCAAATCAAAATAATTTTTGACAACGATCAACACCATGTCATACTGATCATTTTAGAAAAAGTCCCATATCAATATCACTTATAGTTTTCAAGAAGTACCGGTAGTACTACAAACTTGTTTTTTGAAAACTTATTTTTAAACGTGGTGGCCATCTTGAATTTCCGGCCGACCTGAAATTTTGCCCTGATCAATTAGACATCAGAGCAACATTCCTTTGAAGTTTCATAAAAAATCTATTTTTAGCTGTGGCAGCCATTTTAAATTTCCGACCAACCTGAAATGTTGCTAGGATCATTTAGACATCAAGAGCAACATTCCTGTGAAGTTTCATGGAAATCCGTCGAGTAGTTTTAGAGGAATAGTCGCTACAATCTATTTAAACAAAGATGGCTGCTGGCAGCCATGTTTAACGTCAAATCAAAACGATTTTCGACAAGGACCAACATCATGTCATGCTGATAATTTTAGAAAAAGTCCCATATCAATATCACTTAAAGTTTTCAAGAAGTAGTCGCTACAAACTTCTTTTTTTTTAAATCTATTTTTAGATTTGGCAGCCATCTTGGATTTCACATCAACATGAATTTTTGCTAGGATCAACTAGACTTCATGGGCAACATTTCTGTAAAGTATCATGAAAATCCATTCAGTAGTTTCAGAGGAGCTAAAAACTGAACTAAATGTCATGCAACTGTCTTGTTTGGAAGAACATATTTTTTCCTCATGCGAAATGAATTGAATTGGAGTTTTAAGGCACACCAACACATGAAAGGTTATATGGCGCCTAACAGGAATGAACATGCCAGGCTCATCCTCCATGTACATCGAGATAAAATATGGAGAATGGGCCTAGAACCGTCTCATCCTCATGCTACACACATAACCAGGACACTGTAATATTCATTCTGAAAGAATTCTAGAGGAAAGCACCTTGAACAGCTGCTTAGGCCAAATTTTTTATAATGAGAACTTGAAATGTGTCCATGGGGCATGGATGCCCCAGCTATAACATTTATTTAGTGAACTTTTACCATTACAAGGGACATAACTCTGGAAGTACTGTGGAGGTGTGATCGAAAATCAAACTTGGTTGTGCCCATATACAATTTGACAAAGTTTGGAGAAGACTGGATAACAATTACCCAAGTTAGAGTGCGGACACTATTAATTTCGTAATTTATTATTATTCCAAGGGCCACAACTCTGGAACTACAGGGTCGATGGGGCCGAAAATCAAACTTGGCCGAGACATTGTGCCCATATACAATTTGACCAAGTTTGGAGAAGACTGGATAACAATTACCCAAGATAGAGTGTGGATACCATTAATTTCGAGATTTTTTACTATTCCAAGGGCCATAACTCTGGAACTACTGGGACTGATTTGAACTTGGTATATTGTACCCATATCTGACCAAGTTTGAAAAAGATCCGATAAGAATTAGCTGTTGTATCGTTTTGCATGGACGGACGGACGGACATGGGTAACACTGTATGCCCTTCACCATTCTTCGAATGGCAGGGGCATACAAAAATAAAAGTAACCTGTAGTTATAGACGCACAACGAGATAAAAATTCTGATACACTACTATTCTAGTTGTATTTTATTCAACATACATTTTTGGACAAAAAATCACAAATCAACAGTAATACAGTAGCCTGCGACACCCGATCCCCAAGACCGGTATACAGGAAATAGGCCGTACCGTAGATACATTTCCAAAATCCAGCTTTTTCAAAAAAAACACTGTTTATCGAGCAGACCAGCTACACATTGTATAATAGTTATCTAACGTTGGATACATCAGCACGTTAAAGGGACACATGGCAATCTTGAAGTTTTTATCAAGCATTGAAATTAGCCTCTCGATTTATTAATCCAGTATAATTTTGACTTTAAATCTGCTTGCATATAATTAAAATAAAATTTTGAGTCTTCAACTTTTCTGTTATTCTACCACAGGTTTGAACATATTATTGGTGCAATATAATTAACAGTTAGTAATATGCAAAGATATTTTGCTTTATACTATTCTTACAATTATTATTAATGACTGAGCAAATGCAATTTATGTAGAAAAACAAATTGGTCACCACAAGTTTTACAAAAATTCAATATTGCCATGTGTCCCTTTAAACGGAGGATCTTCAACGTATCTAGTAACAGTACATTGTAATTCCTTGCAATGGACCTCACTGGAGGACAGCATTCATAATAAAGCAATATAATTATAAATCCACTCAATACACTAAAACCCTTAGTACAGTACTACGAATATGTTACATTCTCCCATACTAGATTTTCAACATCTGTTAAAGTTCCACAATTCTTCAATCATTTTTTTTTTAAATTTAAAGTAACCTCCATTCACTGTTCAGACAAGCACTTACTAGATCAATTCGGAGATACATAAATATTGTTAAGATATGGGTTATAACTTTTGCAGAAAATATATGCCCTGCTTATCACAGATTCAAGAGCCGAGGCTCGATACGATCATGAACCATCGTTTCACCTATTAAAGACATTTTCTATAGTTTTTTCTGCATAACAGATTTTCTTTAAACTTTTTGTACAGTAAGTATGTTATATATATAGACAGAAAAGTCAAAAATAATGGTAGGTCACCATGATTGTTAAAATTTTAAAAAATAATTTGTAATGCCACAGTCATGTCAATCTGTCCAAAAAGTTGAACAAGTCCATGAAATAGCTAAATAAGACATTTTTGAAGTCTAATCATTTATTCATTGGTCACAATTCTGCTAAAATTGTATTAAGGTAAAGAACATTTAATAACAATAACATTTAAAGCTCATCTTTATGTCAAACCTATATTTTTTTACAAAATCTGTTGAGACCATTACCACAATGTATGCATAAATTAGCCCATAATGATACAATTTCCTTTTTTTTTTGTATGTTCCCAATAAGAGAATTTGTTTAAACTTTCTAAGCACATAGTTTAACATATCTAAAAACAAAATGTGCAATAAAAATGTTAGGTCCCCATGCCTGTTTAGAATTTCTTTTTGAAACCCTACCCCTATGCTAAAAGGCCAAGTTTTGTATGAAATTATATAGAAATGGTATATTTTCCTTTTTTGTTATGTTCCTAATAACAGAATTTGTTCAAACTTCCTAGGCACTTATTTGAACATATAGTAAGACAATATATGCAATTAAAATTATAGGTCACCATGCATATTGAGATTTAATATTGGTTTTTGGAACCCTACCATTATGCTTAAATTTTAATTTTGTTGAAATTTTTCAAAATGCTATATTTTTCCTATTTTATGTATCTAATAATAGGCATTTATTTAAATAAAGACAATAAAAAAAAAATTAAAAAAAAAAGAAATTAAAAAAAAAAAATAAAAAAAAAAAATAAAAAAAAATACAACTAGACATCAAGAGCAACATTCCTGTAAATTTTTAGGAAAATCCATCCAATAGTTTTTGAAGAGAAGTCGCCCAAAATGCTGCGCATGAAAAACTACAGAAAATGCCTTTAATATTTACGATTTAAAAATATTAATATGGATTGGAAAAAAATCATTTTCTACATGGTCAGCTTTCAATTTCGCCAAGTAAAAGGTTTGGTTAATAAGCAATATTACATAGGTGGGAAAGTATTATAATCTGAAATTAATTTATTTGGCCTTGCCGCTAAGTGACATGTTCTTCTTTATATCAAATACACCCACATGAATGTCATATTATAAATGAGTAACTATGGATGTTCTGAAAACTACATAACACATGGTTTTCTAATGAGAACTAATAATCATTATAGTAAATAAATATTATTACACCACAGAAAATTGATGCGATTACTTTCCGATAAAACAAAATGAATTATTAACATGCGTTAAGTTCATCATATTTATTTCATGTACGACTCAAGCTAGTAGAATTCCCAAGAAGTTTGTCGCCCAAATGACTGTGATCGCCTTCCGGCATGATGATAAAATCAATTTCAACCAGATCATAGTGGAGTAAAGCATTAATTTCATATGCTGCTTCTATTCCAGTATTCATGTATGGGTTTTCCTACTAAGCTGAATAAGAGAGACTAAGACAAGAAACCATAAATTAAAACCTACGTCTCCCTGCAGCATTTAGGATATACGATTCATCTCTTAGCACCAAGAATTGATTGAAATGGTTTAAGTCCCAAAGAGAGCCAATGAAACCGTGATTTACAACAGATAAAAGCAAACACGTTTTGTCCTGAGTTGAAAATCAAACACAAACACAATGATCAATCCAGGATGTGTTAACAATTTAAACCATTCTCAACCAGACTAAGGACTTATTAATTTTGAAATGGTTCAAAAAGATCACCATTAATCGTGTTACATCAAAGGAATTAAGAGCAGGATTTCTTTTACTTTTGATCTTTTTCATTAATCGTCTATTCGCTGTATTTTAAAGGCACATCAAGCATTTTTTAAGTATTTTTAAGAATTAAAATTGTCACCTTAAACTAGTAATCCAATACAAAATTGTTCCAAACTGAAAAAAGATAATCATGTAATACCTAGAACAAGACAACAAGTCGTTGCTCATATCCTCCTTTCATTAGCTTTAAACTGACACAAACTCAGAGCTTGAATACAAGAACCATCATTAAGGTCAAATGTAAACTTAATTCCATTAATACTTAAATTCCCTTATCAACTCTTAACCCACAAATCCACCCATGTATAATTATTCTTTACAAATACAAATTTACAGCATATTTGTGACATAAAACTAAATCACCAAAACAGATTTAAATTCCTTGAGATTTGGCATGACTGCATATGATATGTCTGTATCATCAATAGTCGGATTTCTTGTCTGTTTCTGTGTCGTATAACTGTTCATCATCTGTGTAAGGAGGCGGTGACATCTGGGAGTTTGAATTGGGGCTGTACCAGGAGGTCTGTTTCTGTGAGGGGCCATAGAAATTCGGGGACAGAGATCTCTCCTTTGAAATGTGATAGGGATCACCTCTACTGGGCTGTAAATGAGGTATGTATTATTTGTAAATTACAAATCAATACAAATTTTGTTACTTTTCAAAATATCTTTTCAAAATATTTGAACTTGCAACTTTCAGTGTTAAAAGGCTACCTTCATTTTCTCCATCAAGTATAATGTCACAAACAGTTATGATGGTACAATAATTATTTTTAAAGGTACTTGAGGCAAGTTTAGATGTCATTCTGGTAACATTTAGAAATAATAAAGATAACGCTTTACTTACTCAGCTATGCTATCAGTTAAGCATAACATTCAATAAGAAGAAGCACCGCATGCAGTGCAAATTGCTCGACTTTCGAAGCCTTGTCTTTTTACTGGGGAACTAAGTTGAAAGGCATAATTCTTCTTAATTACCTAACAGAATTATGGCACTGTCTCAGAGCTCTTTATATGGAAGTCAATGCATATGTGTTGTGTCATTCAGTTTTTCAAGGGGATTTTAAAATATAATGAAACATAAAAAATAAAAATAAAAGACTGTTGACCAGCTTACATAACTTTTGCCAAGTATAAAAGGGGCCATAATTGTGTTAAAATAAAAGCATGAGTTATAGAACCTGCTCTATGATGTTGTCTAATGATGCTGAATATATGTGTGAAGTTTCAATGCATTACGTAAAGTAGTTTTCAAGAAACAAGCTTACATACAAAACTTTAACCAAATTTTCTAAGTATAAAAGGGGCCATAATTTTGTTAAAATAAAAGCAAGAGTTGTAGAACCTGGCTGCATGAAGTTGTCAAATGATGCTGAATATATGTGTGAAATTTCAATCAATTATGTAAAGTAGTTTCGGAGATTCAAGCTTACATACAAAACTTTACCGGAAGCAGACGCAGACGATGATCAAGTGGACAATAGTTGTTTTTTTACTTTGAAAAAGTCAAGCTAAAAATGTACTCTGATCACAAAAGAAGCGCTTCTCAAGGCCTTGTAGCTCCACACGATTTAAAACCTATAATTTGTACTACAAAAACGTGTGAAGTTTTCCATCCCGGACCATTTCGCAACTAATAATTCATTATGTCCAAACATCATACTGTTGCCTTACACTCCTGGTTTTTAAATTGTAGTGCCAGGCAAATTACTAAATTTGCTTTGACATAAGAGGAATTCATAATATTCAGAGTTTAAGGACTATCGGTCAGCTATCTTTGGGAAAAAAATCCAAAATGGATGGGGTATGATTAATTGAAATTTTCATCCAAATGCATATTATAGGCATGAACATTGTCAATGATATAATAGATGACATTCATGCAACACTATTGATGTGAACATAATATCAGAAACAATATTTATTTGGCAGAAATAGTGCCCTTTATATTCGAAAAGTTTAGTGCAATTTTACTCTAAGCTGTATTGTTTTTTATGTTAAATAAATTTGTCCATAGAATTGTCCATTTATCTAAAAATGGCACACGAGACATCATTTCTAAATTAAATACGGCATGTTATCACATCATCCACATTTCAAGACAATCATTGTAAAAAAACAAGCTAATCTTTCAATGACATGTACTTTCAAAATAATCTCAATGCTATAGTATGGTGGCACTGACGGGTTTTAATTGTCATACTATTATAAATGGCAACTATTTTTGGATGTATTAAACACAACTGAGGGACTGCTGTGAATAGAAACATGGCAACACAAGAGTAATGTATTTTTATATTCCTATAAAAACAGCACAAACTAAATAATAACATACGAATATGATCAAATTACCTGTTTATCCGAATGTTTCACCATACAGAATGTTTCAATTTACAATTCACCTGCATGCTTTTCATGTGTATCATGTGCGTGTGTTGAAGGCACATGGCGTATAAAGAAAATCTTCATTTTTAACAAAGGTGTACTTCGAATTTTGGATGATGTGATAACATGGCTTACTTTATTTAGAAATGATGTCTCGTGTGCCACTTTTAAATAAATGGACAATTCTATGGACAAATTTATTTAACATAAAAAACAAAACATCTTAGAGTAAAATTGCACTAAACTTTTCAAATATAAAGGGCACTATTTCTGCAAAATAAATATTGTTTCTGATATTATGTTCACATCAATAGTGTTGCATTAATGTCATCTATTATATCATTGACATTGTTCATGCCTATAATATGCATTTGGATGAAAATTTCAATTAACCATACCCCAATCCATTTTGGATTTTCTTTTCAAAGATGGCTGACCAATAGCCCTTAAGGTATATAAATAAACAATGCATGACATATCACATAACATGGCCTCTTGGAATTTAATAATGCTATGACGTAGTTATCGTACTACACTATTGTAATAATATGTAAATGAGGACCATATCAAAGTGTTTGCATGGTATATTATGAGATATTCAGACAGACCAAAATATTTATCATGTTTTAAATCCTACTTTCTGAAATGCATGTACATAATGTTAAATTAAGTTTAGGATATCATATCATTTGTAATGGGAAGGCAAACGCATCTGACATCATAATTTTTCTTACAAAATGGTACCATGTGAAGATAAATTGTCAACATAAAGGTGAAATGTTTCACATCATATGGCTATTATAATTATGCGATAAATTCGTGATTGTGTGTTACTGACTTAAATAACTCGGATAAAAAGACAGGATACTCATGGCCTTGGATCCTATCATGTTATCCAACTTTTTTATTGAAGTCAATAATACTCATGTAAGATCCTTGATATAATAAAATTTCCAACCAAATACTCACGCTATATTTTTTCTCGTCATCAATAGACAAAGGACTGTAAGCAGTTGGGGCACGGAATACCCAATAGGCACGGGATCGTTGTCTCCAGAAACAGGCACATAGCGACAACAACAACATACAAAACAAAATGCCACACCTGTAAACATAAGCAACAATATTATCACATGAAGTGTAATCACTTCATTGAAAAGGGTGCCAGAGGTTGGTCGTCAGTACCTAATTTGCTTTACAAGTTGCTGTCTTCGGACTTATTCCATTTCTTTCTTGTAAAAATTTAAATACAGTATGTATAAATGATCAAAATCATGACATTATGCATATTCAAATTCATTTTAACCATCTAGATCTGATCCTTTTTTTTTCAGATTGACAAAATTAAGTGGGCTTTAAAGTAGAACAGGTTTAAATCCGCTTTACAATACTCCTGTCTCCATTGACTCGGCACTTATTAGTTTAGTAGCTTAGGTTATTAAGAGACGCATGGGAGAGGGAAAAAACACATACCGGTAGAAATCCAGTAAGAGTGCCCTATACTTTTATTATTGAACAGATTCCCGTGTGGTGATTTTACAGCAATATTACTAATCCTGTATTTTGGTCTCTTAACACAGATGGTCTCTTATTAAAGTTACATTTAAATTTTAAACAATACTACTGAGAACTGTCAAGATGGTGCTTTCATATAACACACTGATATAAATAGCTGGATATAAGATTTAACTTGGGACTTCAAGAACTGCAGGGGATAATTCAAGCTAGTCCAGCAAACCTCCATCAGTAGTCTGTTTTCAACTTGCTGTACCCTTACACAGTATTATGGTAAACCAAAACGTACTTTTGATTACAGGGTTAAATTCAAGCATGCCCTAATGCTCAAAGACTAGTCAACGTGTTGTCAAAGCTCATTGAGTAGAAGGGTATAAAATGGAACACTTGTGTAACTGCCGTGTGCTTATTTCAGCAAGTACAATCCAACTACATGTATAAAGCATGAAAACACAGCGTACTATCCTTCATGAATTATGGAAGATATTTTAATCGTTAAAGTATTAGTTTATGAAAAGGGGCATAACTCTGTATTGGATAATTGATGAGTAAGTACTAACTGTGTCTGCCATGCTATGCAGGCAACATAAAAATGAAATCCTAATAATGCTGATCCAGTATAAGGCTGCAGATCCAGGAGTTGAGTCTATGAGGGGCATGGTATCTTAAGCGACAGGCGGGTTAGAGGTACGAAGGCACGCCCTTCCCATCCATTCCCCAGCACCGGGTCTAGGGGCATGGTATCTTAAGCGACAGGCGGGTTAGAGGTACGAAGGCACGCCCTTCCCATCCATTCCCCAGCACCGGGTCTGCTCCCTTGTGGATCTGCTGTTGCAATAGCAGTATTATAATTTATAGAATGTGATCTTAATGAGATTTGTATGTTGTGACAATAAAACACCGATTGCAGGTACAGAAGAAGCTTCTAGCTATAATAATAGGCATTGACTCACCAGAAATACCACAGTTCCCATGCAGAAGAAGCTTCTAGCTATAATAATAAGCATTGACTCACCAGAAATACCACAGTTTCCATACAGAAGAAGCTTCTAGCTATAATAATAGGCATTGACTCACCAGAAATACCACAGTTCCCATGCAGAAGAAGCTTCTAGCTATAATAATAGGCATTGACTCACCAGAAATACAGAAGAAGCTCTAGCTATAATAATAGGCATTGACTCACCAGAAATACCACAGTTTCCATGCAGAAGCTTCTAGCTATAATAATAGGCATTGACTCACCAGAAATACCACAGTTCCCATGCAGAAGCTTCTAGCTATAATAATAGGCATTGACTCACCAGAAATACCACAGTTCCCATGCAGAAGCTTCTAGCTATAATAATAGGCATTGACTCACCAGAAATACCCAGTTCCCATGCAGAAGCTTCTAGCTATAATAATAGGCATTGACTCACCAGAAATACCACAGTTCCCATGCAGAAGAAGCTTCTAGCTATAATAATAGGCATTGACTCACCAGAAATACCACAGTTTCCATACAGAAGAAGCTTCTAGCTATAATAATAGGCATTGACTCACCAGAAATACCACAGTTCCCATACAGAAGAAGCTCTAGCTATAATAATAGGCATTGACTCACCAGAAATACAGAAGAAGCTCTAGCTATAATAATAGGCATTGACTCACCAGAAATACCACAGTTCCCATACAGAAGAAGCTCTAGCTATAATAATAGGCATTGGCTCACCAGAAATACAGAAGAAGCTCTAGCTATAATAATAGGCATTGACTCACCAGAAATACAGAAGAAGCTCTAGCTATAATAATAGGCATTGGCTCACCAGAAATACAGAAGAAGCTCTAGCTATAATAATAGGCATTGACTCACCAGAAATACCACAGTTCCCATACAGAAGAAGCTCTAGCTATAATAATAGGCATTGACTCACCAGAAATACCACAGTTTCCATACAGAAGAAGCTCTAGCTATAATAATAGGCATTGGCTCACCAGAAATACAGAAGAAGCTCTAGCTATAATAATAGGCATTGGCTCACCAGAAATACAGAAGAAGCTCTAGCTATAATAATAGGCATTGACTCACCAGAAATACAGAAGAAGCTCTAGCTATAATAATAGGCATTGACTCACCAGAAATACAGAAGAAGCTCTAGCTATAATAATAGGCATTGGCTCACCAGAAATACAGAAGAAGCTCTAGCTATAATAATAGGCATTGACTCACCAGAAATACAGAAGAAGCTCTAGCTATAATAATAGGCATTGGCTCACCAGAAATACAGAAGAAGCTCTAGCTATAATAATAGGCATTGACTCACCAGAAATACCACAGTTCCCATACAGAAGAAGCTCTAGCTATAATAATAGGCATTGACTCACCAGAAATACCACAGTTTCCATACAGAAGAAGCTCTAGCTATAATAATAGGCATTGGCTCACCAGAAATACAGAAGAAGCTCTAGCTATAATAATAGGCATTGGCTCACCAGAAATACAGAAGAAGCTCTAGCTATAATAATAGGCATTGACTCACCAGAAATACAGAAGAAGCTCTAGCTATAATAATAGGCATTGACTCACCAGAAATACAGAAGAAGCTCTAGCTATAATAATAGGCATTGACTCACCAGAAATACCACAGTTTCCATACAGAAGAAGCTTCTAGCTATAATAATAGGCATTGACTCACCAGAAATACCACAGTTCCCATACAGAAGAAGCTCTAGCTATAATAATAGGCATTGGCTCACCAGAAATACAGAAGAAGCTCTAGCTATAATAATAGGCATTGACTCACCAGAAATACAGAAGAAGCTCTAGCTATAATAATAGGCATTGACTCACCAGAAATACAGAAGAAGCTCTAGCTATAATAATAGGCATTGACTCACCAGAAATACCACAGTTCCCAGACTTTGTATGACACACAACATATATTTTCTCCGCAACAAAACTGGTCATCTAAGCATCTAAAAAATACATTCAGAAATCAAATAACACAATATTGAGTAAGGTCATTTATACTCCTGACATGCCCATGGAAAGCACATATCAGTATCATCTATTAGCATCAAATTAGCCCAAGCATGGTCAGGGGTAACTTTGAAAGATTAAACCAAGTGTAAATGATCAGTGCGCCACCATGGGATGTATTGCTGTGGTTTATTTTAGATTTTTTGTCTTGTTTACAGATTGCTTTTATACGGAGATCTGAATAAATCTTGTACTTTGTATTTTAATTATTAGTTTTACATATAAAATATAGTGGCCACTTGACACATGGGTTCAAAATTTTCCTCCAACGGCAATGCCAAACTAACACTGTCATCCTCGCCATAGAGTGATTTGTGTAAGCTGTGTACCCTGTATTATTATAGATAGTAAAATAGTTTATTTATTAAACTTATCATGGTCTTTTGATTTTGGTTGTGTGTCATAGTTCTATCCTGTATGGATAGATAAATGTTGCAGTGTATGGCTGGCCAGCTCAGTCAGGAGTCTCCGTGACCATCAGACAGATGGTTGAATGCCATTTGGCTGACCTTTTCTAGCCTTGTGACATATACACCCGATGTAATACTTTCAGTTAACATTAGTTTCAATCATCCCAAGTACATGTATACTGAGTTACAAATACAATAAATTTTACAGCCCTTATAAAACAACTTACAAATGATTTTAAAAAAAAACTTATTCTAATAGAAATTGGCGTTACTATTGGGAAAACAACAAATAAAGGCCCTACAATTCTAACTATCGCACTTTTGTACATTTGCACTTACAGATCGAAAGATGAAACTAAAACCAACACTTACTTGTCATTATCACAGTAATAGCCTCGAACCTGAAAATAGTGAAAATTTATTATAAATCTATGTTAGTAACATAATACATATAGAGGATCTGACATGAGTTGTCATCCTCAAAAACGACAAGAAACTACGGTGAATCTACATACGGTGGACTGTTACCCTCACAACATCGCCGATTCAGTGCTATATCCACGGACTCCACGGACTAAACGGGTGTTCCGGGACATTGACTAGACGAACGTACTAGACAAACTTACTGACACTGCACTTGATTCGGTTGCCTTGTATTACACATGGTTAATATAAGGAAATACGTAATGGGTATATTATACGGCCATGTGATAAATATATATCTCTGATAAAATTGAAGATGGTATATATATTTTAAAGGGACTGGAGGCAATCTGGAAAGGAAACTGGTTTCACTCCAACATGAAAATCCAAATCCTCATACTGTGCTTCATATGTGAAGTGTCTCTGTGGCCGAGGGGTTAACAATGTTGCGTTGTAAACCTTCTGGCCTCTCACCACCGCAGGTTCAAATCCCACTGGGAGCTCGACTTGTGAGGAAATTCTTACAGATGGCGAGAGGTGTACAGTACTGGTTCTACCCAGGAAAAGTGGGTTGTCTGCCTCCACTACAAAAAAATTGACACTAGAGAACCAAGCTCCGGTAATGATCAAATGTAAAATGAAGTTGCTGGAGTGTTAACAAGGCAGAATATGGTATTTTTCAGGTAAACAATGGCCACAACTCTGGTGTTATTTATCTGATTTAACTGATTATCAAACATATCTAAGCTTTTATTGATACAAAATCCCCGACAAAGTCTGGTAAAGATCAAGTTAAGATGGAATGACGGCGAAGATGGACAACTTGCCATCTCATAAGCTTGCGTGGCCTTCCACCAGTACAGCTAAAAAACATGGTTCTTCTTCCTTTATATATGGACTAAGCTTCTTTTTTTCAAACTTAGCTAGGCAAAGGTGTGTTTTGGTGTATATCTGACAGGGAACTTGTGTGGTTTTTAAGAAATATTTTTTTGACAAATTTGAGAATTAACTTTTGACAAAGTTGAATTACCTACACTGTAAAATAAAATAAGAAACAAATGCTGACCCTTAACCTCCCATCCCCTCTGGCTTCAGCTTTTTATTCCATTTTTGGATTTTTCTTTAATTTTTCGAAATGATGTTTATATAGGGCCTATATGACTTAATAGTAGCTACGCCAATGATGGTGGTTGCCTAATGCTGGAAGCGATTTTGTTTCTAAACCAGCAAAATTGATTCTTTATCACCAAACAATGAAAAAACTTGCCTTAAAGTTAAAAGGAAATTTTATATACTTTCTATCGTTACTGGTTAGGGGCCAGTTTCCGTCCAAGCCCAGTATCCGTCATTCTCATTTAAAAACTGTTTTTACAACACTGCAAATTATGAACGCGATGTTACTTATTGACAGACGTTAAGAACTGAAGATTGGAAACAGAAGAAACAACCAAAAAGTAAATAAGCGGTACAAAAACGAAAAGGGATTTCTCCGAAAATTGTGTTTACTTCCTTATATGGCGTTGGGGATGCGCGTGCATACAGCCCATAATTAATTATTAAAAAAAAAATAACACTGCTATGACGTCATATTTGAACATATTACATTGACGTTACCAGGCGCACTGTTCAGGGCTTCTAAAATTTTAAAATGCAAATCGGTCCAGGTTTTTAACTGCCGTAAGAATCGCACTTATTTTGAAAAAATCACTAAAATCGCCGTACCCCACCCACCATTTTTTTTTTTTTCCGTTCAGTCATTGATATAGAGAACTATTTAAAATGTATGTTTGTATTATATTTGTATTATTTATAACTTCTTTATCACAATTTGTACATTTTAATGACTGACATCATGTCTTCGCTTTACTGGATGAATAATTTTCACTCAATATTAAAAGTGTTGATCATTTGAGGAATTAAACCGGAAGTGTCTAATAGACCGGAAGTCGCGTGAAGTTCATTTGTCGGTTCTAACACTCTCACAACATTGACCAAAATCTTTTTGCGGCGAACTGATGCCATGCCATCAAATTTTACTTGTTTATTTTGATATGCGTTGTGCTGCAGCTAGCCACTACGTACAAATTACCAAACAGCTCGTACATATCGTAGTGTTTCGCCCCTGCGCCACGTCGAGGCCCAACACATCCGACTTCAGCATGGGATATTTTTTGTTTGTTTTTTGTTTAATATATTTAATTAAAAAGAATCACCTATAAAAATTTAAGTTTATGTTGTTTTTATGTTTTCCAAATGTGTTTTCTGAACGTCGATATCCTGTAGTGATTACACTGTTCAGCAGCAATTTAAGGGATAAACCCCGCTACCACATGATTCACAAGTGTTCTAATCACTAATGTAGGTAACTAAATAAATGAAGATGGTCTATTGCAGCTGGTCTGTTGTATTGTAGAGAAAATTAGATATAAATTATAAATTTAATCTGTAGCCGAAATTACTGATGTCAGTAAAAAAAAAAAAGTCATTTTATTAAAATAAAATATTTCCCAGTATAATTAAATTTAAATCTAATAACTATGACTAACGAACAGCAGTAATGTTCGTGATTATATACGATTTTACATAAATTTGAGTAATATCGTTTTTCATCAATTAGCTTAATTAATACCAAATGTTACGACTAACGCAAACAATTTCGGTCTGACTTAAAAAAAAAAACGGTCACTTTCCTTAATTAATGTCATTAATATTATACTTAAAGTTATTGCAAAAAAAAATCAAACAAACAATTAACACATCTCGGTATTTTAATTCTTTTAATTCTTTTTAATGACGCAAACAAACTTAATTCCCAGCTTTGGCCACTTAAAAAAACAAACCGACACAAGGAAACAGGCTAACACCTTACGACTAACGGTATATCAAAGAAATTACAGACGGTAACACTCGCTTCAGTGCACCGACAGAACGCGTGATATACTTTCACTGATCACACATCAAAGGCATATGCTACCCCGCTATAGACTCTTCCGGAAAACTCCCTACTATCGGTAATGGTTTAGTCCAAATTGACTAAATTGACCTACTTTCGCACAGCGAGTGACAAACAATCGTGTTATGGATCAAAGAATATTGCCGCAAGGCATATTTCAAGGAGTGTGTAAGGTAATTGTAGATTATTTAACGACCGATGGATAAAATATCTGGGACCGATTTTAACAGAGATTTTGAAAATAAAATCGGTCCGGAGACACAGAATTCGGTCTGAAGACCGAGAAACCGGCGATTTTAGAAGCCCTGGCACTGTTATAGTGACAAAGTAGGGCCTCCTCTGGGATTTGCAAATGGAGTCAAATGAGACAATATAATAAAACTGGCGATAAAAAAATAACTTTGACGAATGTGATTGGCGAAAGAAATATCCAATGTCAGTCATGAATGTTGTGTATTACTTTCCAATCTCATCATACCCCTTAATTTTCCCCTGTATAATCGCCTAATAACTCTGCCAAAATTAGCACCTCTTATTTCCAAATCCAGAAGGCAACATCTGACCATGATGAGGTGTGAAATCCACACATTTGGTGTCAAGTATACATTAGGCTTTAATTATAACTGATTAGAACTTATAACTGACAGGATAAAATAAACCAGTGACGAGTAGGCCTATAATTCTAGATAAGATTTTGTACTTGTAATATCTAGAATTATGTGTATACATGTACAGTATTTATTTCGAAATTGAAACATTTCCAGATTAATAAGTTTGATTTTCATGTAAAAAATTGAGCAAAATATTTTTTTAAATATAATTTTATGATTATAATTATTATGAACTCTGCAGCTTTAGTCATTTGCCATACTTCATTTAAAAATACATGAAAATAATTTTGAAAGTATTATATGCTATCTTTGAGCCAATTTTGACTCCAATGTCTCCAATTTGGTTCCAACTTTTTTCATTTGGCGAAATTGGTTGCGAAAGGAAAAAAATGGCCAGAGGAGGCCCTGATCGAGGTGACGAATGGAACAATGCAAACTTACAATCTTACAAAATGATCACTCAGTTTTAGTCTATTTATAAAAAGGTCACGTGCCATTTCGGTAATTTATATAAAACAAAAATTCTTTGGTATCAAATTTCCAGGAAGGGGAAACCTAATAGAAAATAGAGTAAAAATGTTCAGGATAAATATATTTGGCTGAAAAATTAGTTTATGTTTACGCAAGTGACGGAAAGTGGCTCCCGACCAGTATACATACGACTTTTAAAAATCGGTAAAATTTAGTCAGAATATTAATTAAAAGTAACATAACGTGTTTCATAACCATTATATGATATGAAAAAACTGCGCATACATGTTTAAAATAACTATTACAACAAGTTGCCTGGGGTAAGTGGGCTCACTGGGAGGGAGCGGTGGGAATTAGACCCCCAATATGGTCTGGTGCCTGGAGCGGTGGGAATTAGACCCCCAATATGGTCTGGCGGTGGGAATTAGACCCCAATATGGTCTGGTGCCTGCAGCATGGTTTTCATGTCTTCCAATTCAATAATTTAATTGTACTGAAAAAAATACCTAAGTCAAAAACAAGAACAATTGTAAATTGTCTATGGGAATACGAATATTATATATCTGTAATATAATAAAATACAAGCTGCCACTAACAATTAATTTAAAAAGAACGACATGGTTGAAATTTTTTCGAAAAACAATATGTCAACAAAATTATACAACTTTGTTTACAAATTAAATGCCAAATTAGCGAGACGATTTTGACCATTTTTCTGTGCGTAACTTTTAAAACTTTAGCACGAATGTAAAAGAAATAACAATGACAACAATCTTCTTCCTACAATATTCAATATTTGGTTATTTTTGCTTACCGTTTCTAACAAACTTGTGAAAAACACCAACACCATTAGTTGTGTATTTCTCGCCATTTTTTTATTTTATTTATTTATGCTGTTACGTTCACCTCCTTAGTAGGTTGGGGGTAAAAGCATTGTCCAAGCAGGTGCGTAGTACGGATAATAGATAGATAATTTTGTTTCAAAATTCCAAGAGGCTATAAAGCCCATGCAGATACAACATGGTAACAGTGCAGTTAAGACAACAAGTATGAAATCACAATGAAAGACTTTGCATATGCATACATGTACACATTTCCTGTGCATTGACTAGAAGGCCTGTGAGTGTGTTTAAAAAAGTGCATGAATATTTGACACAACATTACGTGGTCCGAGTATTAACTTTCATACCCCATCAAACCCAAGAAGCAAAAACGGGGTTGGCTGGGGGTATGAAATAAAACCTTAATTTCGGCTTAAAAAGTTTGAATATTGCAAAATTAAAACATTTAATAGGTGATTTTAAACAAGTTATCGATTTTTTTCAGGAAAAATATTTTTAAACGTGTTTTATTGTCGAAATAATAGTTATAAATCCTGCGAATATAAGCTTTCCCATCGTTTATTGGAATAAAGGCGGGGCCACGTAATGAGTTAACATAAGACATTTTATACATACACATATTTATAAGTTAACTATACTCAACATGTTATATCCACAATTTAATTTCTATATAGCATCTCATTTCTTAATTGAAACGCTTTATAGATAAATATGGAGAGTTTACGAATATATCCTTTATTATTTGAATTTATCAGTTCTATAAACTTAACCATGTTAGGTCGTCGGTAGAAATACTTCGGTATATATTGATTCCTTAAATATGTATTTCTGTCACACTCCAATGTCCCAAAACTCATTTGTCAACGTTTCGGTAAACCTCACAATATCACTAGACATGAACACGTATTTAACTTTTATGCTTTTAAGTTTGTTCATTCGTTTAGTCATTAATCCCTGAATATTTAAAAGCGACAAACGCAGCTTCACATCCTCCGTGTCTTTCTATGTTTCTGAAGAGTTGTCACCCAATGTGTCATGGACCTGTGTATCGCTGGTTTCAGTTGGAGGGTTATTTTTAGAGTTAAAACGATCTCGGCTCCGTGATTCAATGGTGTCATTCCCCATATATGGAGTCGCTGAGTAGCTTCGTGTTTCAGCACGTGAAACATGCGATCGACCTACTCGCTCGCTCTGCTCTGTTGGTGGCACGATTTTTTCTCCAGACCCCTTGTCACCTGAAAAGTGAGCGTTTTTAATAACGGACATTAGTATATTTGCGGTTGCAAATGGGCGAAAAATAGACGGCTGTATTTCATCGCGAGTGACATCTTTTTGAATGCATAATGGATTACCATTCTGGACATCGATATTTGGCTTCAAAGGCATGCCATTACTTTTCAGCTCACTTGATCCCTCTTGTTCACAAATGCTATCATCACTACGATTACTATATAGCGAGATAGTGTTGACGTGCATAGCTGGGGGCACAGCAACATACCTCGGTTACACTCAGATTGTCATGTTCTTATCATTTGCAGCTCATTAAACATTGCATTAAACCAGGACCCGTCTATATGAGTCCCTGATTAAACTTATCATCCAATGTGCACGGAGCAAACTGATGTTGATTTGTCCGTACATCATATCCGTTTCTACGTCCATTTTGAACAGTTTGGAATTCACCATTTCCCACCATTGGTCGCTGTACAAAGCTGAATACCGATTTTCAACTGAAACAGCACAACAGTTGAGGCCATAGTGACTCACAGTTAATATATCCAGCTCTAACAACACTGCTTATTTATTGAAGTCTTGCGAACTATTTATTAACTTTTAATACAATTTCGAAGAATCCCACATTTTTTAAACGGAGATCAACATTTTCACAACTGCACTGTTCGCCATTGTTGTTGTTTTTCTTTACCACCAGCAATGACGAACCCCAGAAGTCTCTGTGTAGGGTAAAATCCAACATCTGATATTCTCCACCACAGTAATAATATTTAAAAAAAAGTTCACACTATTTAAGTTCTATGTACGCCTTTTAAGTTATTTAAAAGTCACTTGGGTTTAACGCTTTTATTAATGCTCACTAAATCTTCAATATCACACGTTATTAATGGCAGTCAGCCAAGAAGGAGTTAATGGAGACTTTTATAAAGTCTATATCTCATTGTATGAAGGTGAAATATTAATCTTCTTATGTGAAATTCCAGTTCCTTCCCGAAATCTAGTTTCAGGAACATCTCCGGCAGCAGCACAGAATAGTCAATCAAGACTTGCACTTTCTTCGATGGCGAATCAAAGTATACATCCGCACAATTTTCTTTTAGAACACTCTCTATTCTTCTAATAATAGGATCCCTTGTATATTGCAAGGGAGGACAGTTTAAAAAGAAATGTTCAACCGTTCGTCGTCTGTGTTACAAAACGGACACACTGGAGATATGGCGTTCTGGTTAAATCTACTTCTGTTAACTTGTAGGATGTAAGTACATGTGAGCAGTCGCAATCTTGCAGGTATTCTCGTTACTTCCAAGGGAGATGAGCATGGAACCCGTAGGACAGGGTGCAGCTTTCCTGGATTAAATGAAACATTCATAAACTTCAGTGAACTGTAATTTGTAGTCAGACGTTCAATGCGATTCTTCCATTTACCTTCGACGACTGAATGAACCATTCCCTTCCACTGGCCCTTGTTAAGTGGGTTCTCAAGATATGTATGAATGTCACCAAGGTCATATTTCACCAGGAGCGGTTGTACTTTGCCAACCCACGAGGACGACTTATCAGACTTTACCAGAACCTGTCTCGTCACTATCTGTCTTTCTACACTGGAAACATCCTGATTACAGATGTTGTTAAAAAAGTTTAAAATTTTCAGATGTATGATTGCTTCAATCGGTAGAAGTCCCGATAAAATGTATACACTTGGATCGGACGTGTTAGTTGGGAGCGAAAGAATTTGTTTCACCGTTTTCTTCTGGAACAGTTCAATACGCTCAATTAACTTGTTGGATGGTGTCAGTATTTCTAGACCACAAGTGAGTACTGGAAGAACATACACTTTATAGAGATTCAGAGAGGTTTCATGATCAAATCCATTATGCCCGTGCAAGCCAGCTCCAAGAAGAATAGACAACGCTCGCCGTGCTTTTGTAATATTTAGATCCACATTAACTGCCGCATTTTCACTAACGGAGCTAGTTCTAGTTATACCGAGAGGCACTGCAGTCTCCACACTCTTCAGTTGCGTACTCCTCATTTCAAAAGTTGAGTCGCGAGTCCCGGAATGCTTCTTCACTTTAGTAGGTTTAATATTCAGTGCAACTGTTTTTGATGGTTGTAAAAGATATCGCTTTTCATTAGCGAAGTTATCAGCCATGTTGATAAGAATTTGGGCGTCTTCTTTAGACCTACTCATTATGCAAACATCATCGGCACAAGCACTACTATTGACTACAGTCGTTCCTATCTTGCCCCCCAGTCCTGAGGATGTTAATTGATTGAGAAGAGGATTAACATAAAGTTTATACAAATCTGTAGATAAAATACCGCCTTGCCTAACTCCTTGTGAAATATTGTAAGGTTCACTGGTTTGATTGCAGACTTTGACCACACTTTTGGAATTTTCATGCAGAGATTTGATTAAGGTCCAATATCCATCATTAATGCCAGCATGATATACTCTTCTGAATAGATACAAATGGGTAACAACATCAAACGCGGATTTAGCATCCAGCAGTATTACGTGTGCTTCAACCTTCATGTCAAGACATTCACGATAAAGATCCTCTAGTATGAAACTCCTCATTTTTAATTAATATTGTGTAACCGTTTGAAAATGGTATGTAGTCATTTTCACTGCTAAGCATATGGATAAATATTCTGGCGGTCCTTAAATTATTTTGGGGAGTATATATAAAGACAAAGGAAAATGTTAATCGGTTTATTTATATCGTATATTACAACAATTAACATGCATACAGGAAATAGATATATCTGATGTAATTAGATAATAAATAGAATCCGTGCCGTACCCTACCTACCGGCGAACATCATAAATAAAAGTGTTATATAATTAATTCAACATTAATAAATTAATATCAGACCTGGGGTCAATTTAATACATGGCTAAGAAAATAATTAAATTACATGCTACATTGCAAATTAAAAGGTGTGACAAACACTTAGGCAGATTTCAAGAGGGATTCACACATTTTAACAACAGCAGACATACATGACTAATCAGTAATATATGGTTCATGATACCAGGAACGTTTAATACACGTTCCTGATGATACCAATAATGTTTTTTTCTGTTAGCTTTTAATAACATCTCAAGCGATGTCTAATAACATCTCAAGCGATGTCTGAGAACAAGAAGTATCACAGCTCGAGTATAACATACCTACATGATAATAATGATGCATGGTTGAAATAAAATATGTATAAACTCTCTTTTTCATTTAAATAAAACATATCTATCTGCAGCGAAAAATTTAAATAATATTATTTCAGTTATCACACTTGGTCCATTTTATTTTATAATACATCCTACATGTCTCAATTAGTTTCGTTACACTAAGCTAAATTATTCATTACTACGTTTGGTACACAGCTATGTCAGTTATGTTTCGGAATGTACGGTACGATATGGTACGACTTTTACCCCCAACCTTAACCTCCTTCGTTAGAACTGGGATAGCCCTGATTAAAATTAAAAATAAATAAATTGTAGTTTTGCATTTAAAAATGATTTAAGTATGGACATATATATGTATGTATTTAGGTGTATGCGTTAAGTTATGTATTCAAGTTTCTGCTAACTAACTGTTGCTAAATGAACAAAACAGACCTACTCTTTTGATCACTGTTGTATTAGGCAGCAACCCATAAATTACCCACAAATCGGTTGCTATCGTATACGACAGTAACCCAAAAGTTGAGGATTCTCGCGTACGACCACAGCCAAAAATCGTTCCAGAATATAACTCCAATACTCAGTAGCACTTTAAGTCCCTCAAGATTTTGAGTTAAACAATTTTGGAAGGCCTGGTCATGGCAAAAATAGTACAGCCCCCATCCCCCCATTCAAAATTGAACGGTCCCGCAAATTGTTTGTTGTTGGGAGGTAAACGGAATCACACCAAAATATAAGTAATCGGAATTCTTCTGATGTTTACAGTACAGTACTGTTGATTGGAATTCTAGCAGACAGGTTCAATGTCATTTTAGATATTTCAAGTCTCAGCGATCATGCTTGAAGCGATAATATTGTTGATAGTGATATTTGCAACAGTCGTGAGTATAATGACTATTTTGCACTTGTTTTGTTTGTTTACATTTCATTGCTTTCGTGCATTCTGTTTGTTTTCATCTATTTGTTTTGACAGCTGTCAGAATGCACACGAGAGTTTCTGTATTATCATGAATTCCACGAAAACCAGATTTTCCATAAGGAAATCTATTTCAGTGAAAATACGAAATTGTTGTTGGTATTTATACATGACATACTGGTTGTGTACCAGTTATCGTCATTCACCAGATTTCGTCATTATCAATACAACGCTCGATGTTGTGATTATTTTTCGACCCCACTTTACAAATCACTACACTCTATCAGCAGACGACTGGAGAGGAACAAATATTTTTAAAATGTTATCATACACTCTAAAACTAACCCGCTAACCTATATAAGTACTATTATAAACAAAACACAATGGGGGGAATCACGCGCTAATGCGCATGCGCAGGAAAATTTCCTTTTAAAATATCTGACCTTTTACGTCAAATCATTGAACCAATTTTGAATCAATTTTACATGCCTAAAAAACTAAAAGCATATGTGCTAAACATTTTCAGCCAAGGGAGACAACGAGTACACGTCAGTTATTTCCCGTTAAATTACGAACGTCGAAGTGAGGTAAATTACACCCGATGATACAGTGGAAAAATCATTTTTAATTGTAGATATAAATTTTTTCGAAATATTTTTTTGTGTATATTTAAATGCAATGGTATATTTAAGTTTCAGTTAATAACTACACAAGTGTTCATCATCCCAAATATGGGTTATTCGGTATTAAACTGAAGATGACGATAACTATTACATTCAACTCAGACCAACTGCCCAATTCAGTCTATATTTAGTAACTGTCACGTGACACTTGTTATCGAGAATAGAAACAATGTAAACACAGAATATTTACGGCAAAGGGGTAAGCTTCTCTACCGGCAAAACTATTTATGAGATGACTAGTTTTGATTTAGATATATTAAAAAACCAACATAAAAATGACGATATCTGGTATACAGCCAGTATAGTAATTATAAAACAAAAGTCTCACTCTGGGGTGTGAGAAAGTGTCGGACTCATTCTTGCAGATGGCAGGAGGTGTACAGTATCTGTACTGGTTTCCTATTATATAATAGGGTTCTATGATATCACGGTAGTGTGAAATCTGTAAAACCATTTGTATCTCTGCTTAAATATGATAGTGATTTTGTAGATATGATGAGGTACGGTACATATAATAAAACAATTGACAGGGCTTTTTTCCCTTCATAAACAGGGGCCGAAATATCGGCCCCTTCCCCTAGCAAAACAGACTACTTTTTCCCCACTTTGGCTGAGAAAATTCCCCTAATTTTTATTTTTTTATTTTTTTTGCCTAACATTATGATTTCCCCCTCTAACTTTCTCAACATTATTATGTTTGGGATACATTTATGGAAGACACTTGACATCTAAAATGTACCTCTTTTGCATATTTGCACACCGAAATCTTCAATTTCTGCCTAAAACACTAGCTGTACCCCCTATATCTCTAAATCATATTATTTTTTCCCCTTTAACTTGAAAATCACGCTTTTTTCGCCCTATTGAAGGGCCTGGGCCTCTTCCACTATTTCCAAAAAAGAGCCCTGATTGAAACAAATAAATATGTTTATCATAAATAAATGGATATTTCCAAAATGTACAAAAACATGGTATGGAAGACACTTTACATCTAAAACGTACCTCTTTTGCATATTTGCACACCGAAATCTTCAATTTCTGCCTAATACATGTTCCCCTATATCTCTAAATCATATTATTTTTTCCCCTTTAACTTGAAAATCACGCTTTTTTCGCCCTATTGAAGGGCCTGGGCCTGGGCCTCTTCCCCTATTTCCAAAAAAGAGCCCTGATAGAAACAAATAAATATGTTTATCATAAATAAATGGATATTTCCAAAGTGTACAAAAACATGGTACATGTTCTTATAACTTAAAAATTCAACACCCCTAGTCTCCATAATTTTTTTGCAGTTTCCATTATTAATGGACCATAACCTTGAATGTTATAACATTCATTCATTTTTATTCTGATCAATCTGTCATATATCCAGGATCCGTCTATGTATATGAGTCCCTGATATTACTGAGGCACTCCCAGCGGGGTCCTTGTTTCCCAGATCCCTTAAAGTAATGGCCATTATTCCCCAGAACAGTATTTGCCAAAGTTCCCCAAAAGTATTTTGTCCATGTTCCATAGATCCCCAAAAGTGTTAAACACAGTTTCCTAAAAGTACCAAATAGTGTTCGCTTAATATCCCTTACATCAAACACATACTGTAGTCTTCACTGAACTACTTTACCATTTAGACATCATCATAATAAAAACATCTTCATTCTGTCTTCTTTCCCTGGTCCCTTCTGACCTTCTGTTTGCAGGCAAATCAGGCTCACCCTCTTAATCACTTGCCCCTGTGCTTGTGAGAATGTCAAATGTCTTGACAAGGGCTGGATATGTATGTTATCCTCATCATCAATTTCAAATGAATCTTGTTTGATTTCACTAGAGATGACACGCATGATATCTTCAGGTGAAATGCACTTTTCAGTCTCAACTTCCATGAACTGAAGAGGGTCGAAAGGGTCCTGATGGGAGACTAAGCCGTTAACCATTTTCATGCCAGCCTGTACATCATCTCTCATACATACAATGGAAAATGAACCTTGCTTCTCTCCCTCATTCACACAAAAAATATCCAAATCTATGATATTATGTCGAGGGCTTGGGAGTGTTGTGTTTACAAATTATCTCAAATGGATGGGTACCAAAATCAAATCAGAAGTAATGGATAAGCGCAGAAAAGAGTGTGGGTACTGCAGTAGGAGGAGCGAGAAAGGAAAGGCTGCAGAAAATGAAAACAGAAGGGAGAAAGGGGCAGTGGGAGATGGGGGAGAACACTGTCAACCTGAACAACCCCTCCACCACCCAATATAGCTGACCAGACTCACCATTGGTGCATTTACCAATGAGTTCCCTCTCTCGATACACGATGAAAACAGCAGGGAGAAAGGGGCAGTGGGAGATGGGGGAGAACACTGTCAACCTGAACAACCCCTCCACCACCCAATATAGCTGACCAGACTCATCATTGGTGCATTTACCAATGAATTCCCTCTCTCGATACACAATTTTGCCCATTGCTCCCGTGAATCTATTGTAAAAAATTCCTCCGTTCGACCATTCTGGTGTGCATGGCTCGAAGTATTTAGATGACATTTTTACCATAAACTTATCGATAACTATGGCAACACACTTGTCTTTAATTACATAACCCTTCCTCAACCCTTCCTCAACTGCAACAAAACAGAGTGCAGCTCACTGTCCTTTGGTTTTTGAAAGTCTATTTCAAAACACCAGCGCTCTGTGTTTTTTGTATATAGCCTCAGTTACAGATACAATTATAACGTTCAGATTCTTCGTATTTGACGTATTTGTTTCCTTTTTTACACTTTCACAAAACCATAATGAATTGATCAAACAAGAGGTTCATGACCTTAATATGCTCTCCTAAAGATATGAAAAGCTAGACATTGGAACGGTATCGTAACTTTTTATGTGTTTGTCATTATTTGAAGCGGTAGTGTTTGTTAATTATTAAACATTGCAAGTTTTTTTTTGTGACCATGTTTGGAGGAGGCATGCAGCCCTAACAGTTGTCAGTCTCAGTAAATACATGTTATTTTCGATATTTCTCAAATGAAAATCAATTTTGTAACAAGAGTAACATTCTTGTTGAGTTTCATGAAAATCCTTCAAGTAGTTTTAGAGTAGTTGCCACAAATTATTCCTATGCAACTCTGTGTAAACAAAGATGAGTGTTTGTGACATGTTTAGATGTGGTGGCTATCTTGAAGTTCAGGCCGACATGATATTTACATGTACTTGGACCAACAGTGAACTTATTTAAAGAGCAAGTATTCGCCGTAAGTTTTTCTTAGGACCAACTACATATCATGCAAATCAATTTGTTAAAGGTTCCAAATCTATACCCCTTATAGATCTGGATTCGAAACATGTCGTAAATCCAATTTATCCGCCGAATAATAATTTACCCATGAATACTTGCACGTACAGGTAAGGGTTCAGGTTGCGCTAAGTTACGCACCGTCTTACGAATTGATCAAGTCTAAGAAAACCTAGTATACATATTGTTGTTAATTTATTTGTTTTGGGAAAAGTATTTAAGATAGCTGGCTATTTCAGAGACGAGATGAAAGACAATTCTGTATTCTATAGAGTGATTTTGTTTTAGCTTTACTAAAAACAAAGTAAATAACAAAAAATCTGTTCGTTTGACCGTATGTGAAACTGCGACAGTGACGTGACTCGGCAAATTAAAATAAATATATATATATATATATATATATACATATCGTTGCTGATTTGTTTATTTTGGGAAAAGTTTTTATGTTAGCCGGCTAATTCAAAGACACTTTAAGAGTTAATTCTTTCTTCTATAAAGTGATGTCTGTTTTAGCTTTACTTCACGGCAAATTGTTAAAATATATATATATATTCAGATCGTTGCTGATTTGTTTCTTTTGGGAAAAGTATTTAAGCTAGCTGGCCAAATCAAATACGAGCTGAGAGATTATTCTTTATTCTATAAAGTGACTTCTATTTTAACTTTAATAAACAAAATAAATAATACGACCGTATGTGAAACTGCAACAATGATCATGTGACTCGGCAAATTGTACATATACATGCATAATGAAACATGTAAGTGCATAAGTTAGCTGGCTCATTAGGTAACTGGACTTGATTGTGGCTTCCGTTGTCTTGTTTAATTCAACTATGATTGTCGTGTTAATCTTGTTATGTTCAGTCACTATATAGTAGGTATGTGGTTCAATATAAACAGGATATTCATTTAGTGGTATATTGTTCCATATTGCACGCCTGGCCTTTTAATTCACACCGTTCAAAACTGAATATACAGTACGGTCAACGTGTCTGTGTCGGCATTTGTATTTTGATACAATTCAGTTTTGTCACCATGTGTACCAATAAACAGGATGTAATAATCGGTGGAATGCTTTCCTTTTTTGTTATGACACTCTTCCACCCCTAAGTCAGACGTGTCATACCGAATATACAAAGCGGTCGTGCGCGGTATTTCGGCACATTGTCCCCTTAACAATCCTTAGAAGGGCGGTTACCGATCATTTAAAGGATTGTCTTGTGGTTCAAATAACAGGATGTTGGTGATCGATATAATATTTCTGTTTTATTGCACGCAAGTACCCCAAAGTCAAATTTGTCATACCGAATACACAGGTATCGCGTCGTTCACATAATTCTAAAACACGTACGTATAATAACTGAATTTACACAATAATGGCAATACAAAGAAGCAATTAATTTGAATATACATGTAGTACCGTAAATAAAACACGAGTTTGACTTCTTAGAATGTGCATACAATTTTATGAAAAATACTCGTGATTTTTTTTATATGAATGTTCAACCAATTTCAACTGCGTAATTTGAGAACAAAACAAAGACTATACAGAAATCCAAGGCCATAAACCAGATCTTTACAATAATGGCAATACAAAGGAATAATTATTTTGAATATCGAAACATAAATAAAACAGTAGTTTGACTTCTTAAAATGTGTATACATTTTTATGAAAAATACTCGAGATTTTTATGCCCCCGCAAAGGTTTCGGGGGCATATAGTAATCGCACCGTCCATCTGTCTGTCTGTCTGGATTCCGTCATTACGCAGTTTGTGTCCGGACTGTACCTTCAAAACCCCTGCATGGATTTTTGATTAACTTGGCACAAGTGATCACCATAACAAGACGATGTGTTGTGCGCAAAACCCAGGTCCGTACCTCAGAGGTCAAGGTCACACTTGAAGTTCATAGGTCAAAAACATGTACGCAATTTCGTGCCCGGACCGTAACGTCATCCTGCAGGGATTTTTAAATAGCTTGGCACAAGTGATCACCATAACAAGACGATGTGTCGTGCGCAAAACCTAGGTCCGTACCTCAAAGGTCAAGGTCACATTTGCAGTTCATAGGTCAAGAACAGGTACGCATTTTCGTGTCCGGACCGTAACGTCACAACCCCTGCAGGGATTTTTAAATTACTTGGCACAAGTGATCACCATAACAAGACGATATGTCGGGCGCAAAACCCAGGTCCGTACCTCAAAGGTCAAGGTCACACTTGCAGTTCATAGGTCAAAAACAGGTACGCAATTTCGTGTCCGAAACGTCACAACCCCTGCAGGGATTTTTAAATAACTTGGCACAAGTGATCACCATAACAAGACGATGTGTCGCGCGCAAAACCCAGGTCTTCAAGGTCAAGGTCCCACTTGGAGGTCAAAAGTCATATTGTGTCCGGTCAATAACTCTGGCATTCATGGACGGATTTTCAAATAACTTGGCACAAGTGCTCACCACAACAAGACGATGTGTCGCGCACAAAATCCAGGTCTGTGGCCCCAAGGTTATGGTCACACGTAGAGGTCAAAGGTCAAATCATGTCCGGTCAATTACTTCTGCATGCCTGGACGGATTTTCAAATAACTTGGCACAAGTGCTCACCACAACCAGACAACGTGTCGTGCACAAAATCCAGGTCCATGTCTCCAATGTCAAGGTCATACTTAGAGGTCAAAGGACACTTCGGGTGCATTTATCACTTACAGTGATATTTCTTGTTTTTAATGAATTTTCAACCAATTTCAGCTGCGTAATTATCGTGTAGTAGTATGTTAAAAATTCATTTTTATGTCAGCATCAATTCATTTCAGGTTAATCAATCGAGTCAAAAAACCTGTTACCCTGACTGGTACCATGTTGTTTACTGCAGAGTAATCAGGGAACCATCTTATTCGCCATCCGGCGGATAAATCGAGAATTAACAAGGGGCGTTTAGGCAGTTCCAAATCCAGGGTACCTGTATATCCACGCCCTTATAGTTTTTGAGAAGTAGTCACCACAAAATTGTATTTTAAAATCTATTTTTAGCTGTGGTGGCCGTCTTGAAATTTCGACCAGTCTGATTTTTACTAGACCAACTAGACATCAAGAGCAACATTCCTATAAAGTTTCATAAAAATGCATTAAATAGTTTCAGAGGAGTAGTCGCCACAAGATTTTTCTATATATCTACCGGTATGCTGTCGAATCAAAATCATTTTCAACATTATATCATGCTGATCATTTTAGTAAAGGTCCCATATGAGTATTGCTTATAGTTTCAGGGGAGTAGTCAATATACAAACTTCTTTTTTCAAAATCTATATTTAGCTTTGGTCGCCATCTTGGATTTCACATCAACCTTTATTTTGCTACAAATTCATCTATCTATCTATCTATATATTCTGCTTCACACCCTCATGGGTAACTTCGAGCAGTTGCGCGCCTGTGTCTGTTAGTAGAAACAGTAAAGATTAAAAGCAAGGGTAAGGGTAGAACAGTGATAGGTGGTTAAAAGTCAAAGTGATAGGGTAAAATCAGGATAAAAACAACATTTCAAGACCTATGGCTTGGTGTGAAAGACACTGCTGACAGCAAGTTTGAAGGAATTCAAATCTTGCTTAAGGCCAATGTCTTCAGATAGCGCATTCCACTGAATTATAGAAATGGGAAAAAATGAATATTTGTAATAGTTTGCTCCAGTATGTATTTGTTTAAATGTCATTGAGTGGCAATATCTAGAGATGCGGTTGTTTTTTTGTATATAGTCTGGCATCAGAATAGCTACTAGGCCGTGAATTATTTTATAAAGACACAAACGTGTATCTGCCCTACGTTGAGTACCTTGAGTAATCATTTTGTGTCCAGCGTGCTGCTCGGCATTGTACCATTTCAAGCTTGTCTACATTGGATTGGGTATGGGGGTCCCAGATAGAACTGGCATACTCAAGTTGTGGACGGACGAGGGTATTGTAGGAGTGCTCTTTTATGTTACTGTTATTAGTTTTTATATTTCTTTTTAAAAAGCCTAAAGTGCGAGTTGCATTTTCAGCAATGCGATCGACATGAGTGTTCCATGACAAGTTGCCAGCCAGGTCTACCCCCAGGTATCGAGCGTTGCTGACTGTTTCTAACGTATGTCCATGTGAAGTATACGTAGCCGATAGCGTTTTTTTTTACTTGGTAGTTTGAATGACTTGGCACTTAGAAGGGTTGAAGCTCAGGTCCCACTTTATTGACCATGCATGTAGTTTGTTGAGGTCAGTTTGTAGGGTAGTATTCTCAGTTTGTATTGAAAGAAGTAAAATCGGACTTATGCGAAATCCATGCTTCCTACGTTTTTAATGGCATTAAGTATATATTGACAGTTGGTTTTATTACAATACAGTTGTACATGGTATTGTTTGTTGGAGGTATCGTATTGGTTTGATTAAATAAAATGGATAAATGATTGACAACTAAGTCCTGTTGAAGTAGCGACATGTATCCCACCAACAACAGCCACCTTTTACGACATATGTACATCTACTAAACTTACTGAGATTAAGTATATATATATACGACTTACACATTTTGAGAATTCAAACTCTAATTACACAATTATATATAAACGGCTTTAAATAGCTAGGCAAAACACCTAGACAGAGTTTTGATTAACAGTTTTGTAGCGTAATTTTGATGTATTTGGCAGGTAAGTTCCAAAATGCAAATGCCCAATTAAAATAAAAACAACACCCAATGACCATAAATCTGATGTGGCCATCTTTATTTACATAGAGTTATTTAGTAAAAACTTGTAGCGACTACTGCTCTGAAACTACTTGACGGATTTTCTTTGAACTTCACAGCAATGTTGCTCTTGATGTCTAATTGATCCTAGCAAAATTTCAGGTCGGCCGGAAATTCAAGATGGCCACCATGGCTAAAAATAGATTTTCAAAATACAAATTTGTAGTGACTACTTCTTGAAAACTATAAGTGATATTGATATGGGACTTTTTCTAAAATGATCAGCATGACATGATGTTGGTCCTTGTCAAAAATCGTTTTGATTCGATGTTAAACATGGCTGTCAGCGGCCATCTTTGTTTACATAGAGTTATATAATGAAAACTTGTAGCGACTACTCCTCTGTGAACTACTTGACGGATTTTCATGAAACTTCACAGGAATGTTGCTCTTGATGTCTAATTGATTCTAGCAAAATTTCAGGTCGGCCGGAAATTCAAGATGGCTGCCACGGCTAAAAATAATTTTTCAAAAAACAAGTTTGTAGCGACTACTTCCTGAAATCAAAATCAATCAGTAGAGCTTCAAGGTCATTGACCTCTTGTTTGTTCAGTACTGGTGTCCAAGGGTTTGTGGCACATTTATAGACTTTTAATCAAATAATATTTAAAATAGATGAATGGTTTTCATTTACAACCACCATATGAAGGCATAGCCTTATGTACTCAATAAACGATGACATTTAAGTTGATTTCGGGAAAACCCACTAGACACGTACTACGCCTTGCACAACTGGTTAGAGTTTCCCCATTTTGCGGTGAATCAAAAGTTCGTCTGTGTTGTACCGTCCTGACCTTTCTCGCCCGGTTGAAAATGACAAGCGTTTACCTGGACATGATCAATTTAAAGCACATCTAGACCCTGATCAAACGTGGCCTTTTGAGAGCATGCTTGATCAGTTCCGATTGGCCCGAGATTGCCAAGCGTGTAACTGTTGGCCAATGAAAACTGAACGCCACCAGATTGATCTGCCAAAATGAATGTCAAACATTTGTTCTGCCCTCATTGTTTCTGCTCGGTACCGTGTTATTGTTTTAGATTTATATAACTTCATTTCGTGTCGCGTAGTGAAATGAAACATAACTTTTTCGAAAGAATTGGGTAGCGAGGAAAACAGACATTAAAGGTGGGTTTGAGCAGTGTGCCTTGATAGATATTGAATGGTATTCAAATTGGGATATGACTTTTTCTCAGTGAAAAAATACCGCAACTGTCACAATTTTCTGTAATAAGCTTTCTGGATGATGAAAATACACATATTTAGATCTTGGGAACTATGAGCTTTTGCAACATTAATTTAGGCAGGCACTGTATAAACGGGTCCTGATTAAAGTACCCCGGGGAAATGTACCACCTTCGAAACATCTTCGTGTTTTATTAATCCGAGCCTTCTCTGACCTTACCAGCCCTTTTTACGATTTTGACATTTCATCTGACTGTGTACATAAAAAGCCACAAAAGCCACACAAAAAATGGCGAGGTCATGCATGATGTACACAAACAGTACTAGTAAGTCGAGTCTTATGTACATTTTACAAAAAATGCGTGTAGGTAGTTACACGCATTTTTCCCCAGCCGTGTCAAAATTGACTGACAGCAGCGTCTCATGAGGTGAACCGTCGATCGAGGTCAGTGGGTGCCGAAATGTTTTTGATGTCGCTACCAACTTCGCTTGTCACAAAATGGGGAAACTCTAACCTGTTGTGCAAGGCGTAATAATTTCATATAAGTACGGTGTAAACTGCGGATTCTTTGTCAAAATCTGAATAGTTTTCGTGATCTTAATATCATTAAAATAATGACAATTCTGTCATTCATGAAATATGCAAAATGTGAAGTCTTTTTATGAAGGACTACAACAGGCTGGATTTTTTTTTAAATTTTTTAGCTCGACTGATCAAAGATCAGCAGAGCTTATGCCGTGGTGTGTCGTCCGACGTCCGTCCGACCGTCCGTCCATCCGTCTGCAAACTTTTTTTTATTGTGGTGACTACTCCTCTGATACTACTTGACATATTTTCATGAAACTTCACAGGAATGTTGCTCTTGTTGTCTAGTTGATCCTAGCAAAAATTCAGCTCGGCCAGAAATATAAAGATGGCCGCCACGGCTAAAAATAGATTTTAAAAATGCGTTTTTGTGGCGACTACTTTTCAAAAACCATTTAGTTGGTCCTAACCAAAGTTCATTTTGATTGGATGTCTAGCCAAAATCCAGGTCTGTAGGAAATTCAAGATGGCCACCACTGCTAGATATAGATTTTAAAAATGCGACTTTGTGGTGATTTCTTCTCAAAAACCATAAGTGATATTGAATTGGAACCTTTACCAAAATAACTGGTGTGACATGTACTTGGTCCTATCCAAGATTCATTTCGATTCGATGACAAACATCTAATCGCCAGCGGCCCTCTTAAGTTACATAGAGTTGTATATGAAAAACTTTTTGCGACTACGTCTCTGAAACTACGTGACGGATTTTCATGAAGCTTCACAGGAATGTTGCTCTTGATGTCTAGTTGATCCTAGCAAAATTTAAGGTCGGCCGAAAATTCAAGATGGCTGCCATAGCTAAAAATGGTTTTTAAAAATGCAATTTTGTGGCAACTACTCAAAAACCATGTACCAGTAGTTGGTCCTAACCAAAGTTCATTTTGATTGGATCAATGTCTAGTAAAAATCCAGGGACCTATTTTATTAAAAATCTGACAATAAGTCTCAAAATTTTAAAATCATTCACTTTTTTCAATGTAGACAACTATGAAGTGCAGAACCTATATCACATGTATAAGAAAATGAAATGAAATCACGTTTATTTGAAAAGTGTAATTTATAGTGAAGCATTTAAGAAATTGATTTACGATCAAAATGGTCGTAAATTGTTTCTTAATACGGGGCCCTGGTCTGTAGGAAATTCAAGATGGCCACCACTGCTAAAAATAGATTTTAAAAATGCGACTGTGGTGACTGCTCAAAAACCATAAGTGATATTGAATTGGAACCTTTACCAAAATGACTGGTGCGACATGTACTTGGTACTTTCCAAGATTCATTTTGATTCAATGTTAAACATGGCCACCAGCGGCACTCTTAATTTAAATAGTTACATACGAAAAACTTCTTGCAACTACTCCTCTGAAACTACTTGATGGCTTTTCATGAAACTTCACAGGAATGTTGCTATCTAAAGGTTCAGTGGAGGGCCGGACAACAGAAAGTCAATTAGGGGCCAAAAGTGTTCTAAACTAAGAAGGGGAGTGATTAAGCTCAAAGTGGGAGACAAGAAAAAGTCTGACTAAGGTCGTAGTGTAAAGAAGCAATGCGCTACACTATTCTGTCCAGCTAAACCTCTGTGCCCTCAGAGTAAACCAGTGAAGGACCTCCTAGAGGTACACCTATGTGAGCAACTATTTCAGAAAATTTAAAGTTTGAAGATGTGAGGTTGCATACTGATTTGGAATAAAGGATAGTGGCAGAGGTAGACTGTAAACCCAGGTAACCCACAGTGGTGAAGACACCAAGATAGACAGAAGTGCTGATAAACCTCAGCGAAACTGTCTCAAAAAAAAAAGGAAAGTAAGAGCCATGCCTCTAGGCTTTGCGAGTTTGCTGATGGAGGGACTTGAAACCTTAGAACGACACACACACACACACACACACATGCACACCCCCCCACCCCCAACACCTTTTGTTCAAGTAAGAGGCCAACGAGACTTGACCTGAGCCTGAAGACTGCTAGAATAACAGAAAACTGAACGGTACCTGAAATACAGGAAAAAAATGGGCCCGAAGTGCAGGTCGGAGCAGCCTGATAACAAGGGAAGCAGAAGAACCCCATCACTAGGAAGCTAAGCAAACCTATGAAGAGATGCTGACTTGAACCAAGGGTCAACAGGAGCAGTCAAAACCAACCAGTGGAGCTGGTATTACTTTAATGAAGGTAGATCTATACTTGTTGACAGATGCTCCCGATCCAGGGAGGTTATTCAGTAGCCTTCTAAAGATCTAGCCGAAAGGAAACTGTGTTTCCATACGAATATGGTGTGAAGAACCAATATAAAAGAGATGCAAGATGGCTCTCCAACCGCCTGAGGGTAAGACTTCCACAAGAAAAGTCGGGCCCTTATGGCATAACTTATGTATGAACTAGAAGAAAGAAGCCGGGCCTAAAGGCTGCATCACAGTACAGCCTAACATGACATAAGGAACAGTACTGTACTGCCATATAATAAAGAACAAAAACTTAATTATAAAAAAGCAACTACTCATAGACCTACTCTAAAATGTAGGCCACAAGGAGACTGTATCCTGGTTCTAGCAAGACTAGAAAGGAAGGAGTATGAACTACAACTATCCCAACTATCATCTGTATCCCTTAGTGCTAAAGGAGAATGAACCCTCGCACTACAGCCCACTTACTGTGGGACTGTATGGAAGTGGGTGGGGTAAGGAATCTAGAATCTGGACAATGATCTTATCTGTAAGGAAATGGAAGTTAAGTCCTGTTGCCACATCAAATAGGACACACAAGGACAGCAGCCCCAGAGGGACGAGATGAATGATGAAGAACTCCATCAGATATGGCTTAGTGAGGGAGACAGGGGGCAAAAGTAGGGCTGAGCACAGTAGCTCTATAAGCCAAAGACTCAGCCACCGAAACCACTGAGACTGACAGGAGATCTAAGTGGTACCGAAGGGGAGTCCTCACTCAACCCTCAGGTGATCCCAAAATACACCAGGTGTATCAAGTGAGGAAACTCGCATATTTTCACTCCTGGTAAGGCACTCATGAAAATACACTGTATTAGTTTTCTCACTTCTAGAAGAAAACATCTCCTATATTCACAACAAACCAACAAATATCCTATTTATTATATACTAATAACCCTGATATTTATGTAGACAAAACAATGACAACAATAGCATCAACAGCGTCATTACGTCATCGTCGGTATTTCATAAGTGAAACATAATGAAAATATAAGGTTTTATTTAAACCATAAAATGAACTATTTCACCGGAAAGTAAAAAATAAAGCAGTATATAAAACAAGCTTAACTATAATAAACAAGATGCCAATTGTCCTTGGTGGCTGGTATTGGACCCGAACCCAGGACCCCTTACTTACATGGCGAGTGCTCTACCAACTGACCTAACCAGGCCACCATCAAAAAACAGTGGTGAGTGGCCAGTGATTTCAAGTCAGAGACTAACCACTCAGCCACGGGCGTCCCACCATTTCAATTTCACAGGAAAAGAAACCACCCAGTGGCGTAACTGCCTATAGGCACTGTAGGCACGTGCCTACACATTGTCCGCAGAAATCAAAACAATAAAAATGCCAAAAATGCACTAAAAACTGAGTGGGTGGAGGGGTCAGCTCATACCAATTTTTACTCGTCTTTTCAGAAAATAATCATGATTGTGCAAAATTTCGAATGATTTTCAGAAAGCAAGTATTCATATTAATATGTTATTTTGTTCTGTTTCAATGTTTTTGTTGTGAAATCGGAGATTAAAAAAGCTTGAAATTGCGGGTTATAAACATATTGTTTGATGCTTAAAATACCGTCAGAATGCAGGATTTGCCTTCCTTCTAAAAAAAAATTCACGGGGGGCATACCCCCGGACCCTACTAGACCTTGTGGCTACACACAGATTTTGACACAGCTACGCCCCTGCCACCAACAACTGCAACCTACATGTACCAAACAAACGGGCGGAAAAATCAACTACTGGCGCTAAATAAAATAAATGCTATAAACAAGCATAAGGCTGAAGAGCATAAACGATAGACATGAAGTCATTATCTAATCAAACATAAACTATAGACACGAAGTCATTATCTAATCAAACATAAACTATAGACACGAAGTCATTATCTAATCAAACATAAACGATAGACACGAAGTCATTATCTAATCAAACATAAACAGAGCACGAAACAGTTACTGAGATACTAGTCTTGAGTAACAATATGAACAGCAACCTCATGGTTGCAGTACTTAGTTTATGCTATAGGCTGTACACCTCATGGTTGATTTGTTTGTTTGTATGGCGTTTTACGTCATTTTCAGCACATGTAAGGTTATATAATTATGACGGTCAATTTTTTGTGGTGGAGGCAGACCACCCATCATGGCCAAAAGGTTAACAATGTTATATGCAGCACACCTCATGGTTGCAGTAATTAAGTTTGTAAAGTTTAGTTTATGCTATAGATGGTACATCTCTCATGGTTGAAGTACTTAGTTTATTCTATAGGCAGTACATCTCTCATGGTTGAAGTACTTAGTTTATTCTATAGGCAGTACATCTCTCATGGTTGAAGTACTTAGTTTATTCTATAGGCAGTACATCTCTCATGGTTGAAGTACTTAGTTTATTCTATAGGCAGTACATCTCTCATGGTTGAAGTACTTAGTTTATTCTATAGGCAGTACATCTCTCATGGTTGAAGTACTTAGTTTATTCTATAGGCAGTACATCTCTCATGGTTGAAGTACTTAGTTTATTCTATAGGCAGTACATCTCTCATGGTTGAAGTACTTAGTTTATTCTATAGGCAGTACATCTCTCATGGTTGAAGTACTTAGTTTATTCTATAGGCAGTACATCTCTCATGGTTGAAGTACTTAGTTTATTCTATAGGCAGTACATCTCTCATGGTTGAAGTACTTAGTTTATTCTATAGGCAGTACATCTCTCATGGTTGAAGTACTTAGTTTATTCTATAGGCAGTACATCTCATATTTGCAGTACTTAGTTGATGATATAGGAAGTACACCTCATGGTTGCAGTAATTAAGTTTGTGGAGCTTAGTTTATGCTATAGGTCATACACCTCATGGTTGAAGTACTTACTTTGCAGTACTTAGTTTATTCTTAAGGCAGTACACCTCATGGTTGCAGTACTTATTTTATGCTATATGTGGTACACCTCATGGTTGCAGTATTTAGTTTATGGTATATGCAGTACACCTCATGGTTGAAATACTTAGTTTACTGTACTTAGTTCATGCTATAGGCAGTACACCCCATGGCTGCAGTACTAAGTGTATGTGATATGCCGTACACCTCATGGTTGCAGTACTTCGTTTGCAGTGACTTAGTTTAGCTTATACTATTTGTTTATTTGCGATAGCTTTAAAAACATAACACCCACTCATGAAATTACCTAATTATTGTATATTTGATAGTTTCTTGTTTTATAACTATGAAGAGAAAGTTAAATTGTTAACATTTACTTGAATTCGAAACAGAAAGTTGTTTTTTGCAAACTGATTTCTGTCAAGCATTTCTTCCTTTACCTTTACAAGGTAGTATTTTATGTGTTACCAAAAATACTGTTACATCTTAGCCATGAAGTGGGTTTTCTCTTAGCCATGAAGTGGGTTTTCTGAATGATCTGGAGATCATTTTATATGTACTAGCTGGCTGAAGACCAATACCGAATATAAACTGTGATGGCAATTCCTTTCTGCATCTGCAGTGGCCTCAGGCTCACCCAGGCAAGTGACGCAATGTTTTTTTGGTGATTTAGCTAAAATACATTATAAAATATGCAACATAATGCAATGTTGCTGTAGTGCCATGTTGATGTAGTGCCATGTTGATGTAGTGCTGCCATGTTGCCTGCTGCCATGTTGCTGTAGTACTGCCATGTTGCTGTGGTGCTGCCATGTTGCTGTAATACTGCCATGTTGCTGTAGTGCTGCCATGTTGCTGTAGTTCTGCCATGTTGTTGTAGTACTGCCATGTTGTGGCAGTGCTGCCATGTTGCGGCAGTGCTGCCATGTTGCCTGCTGCCATGTTGCTGTAGTGTCGTGTTGCTGTAGTGCCAAGTTGCTGTAGTGCTGCCATGTTGCCTGCTGCCATGTTGCTGTAGTGCTGCCATGTTGCTGTGGTGCTGCCATGTTGCTGTAGTACTGCCATGTTGCTGTAGTACTGCCATGTTGCTGTAGTGCTGCCATGTTGCTGTAGTGCTGCCATGTTGCCTGCTGCCATGTTGCTGTGGTGCTGCCATGTTGCTGTAGTACTGCCATGTTGCGGCAGTGCTGCCATGTTGCTGTAGTGCTGCCATTTTGCTGTAGTGTCGTGTTGCTGTAGTGCCATGTTGCTGTAGTGCTGCCATGTTGCTGTAGTGTCGTGTTGCTGTAGTGCCATGTTGCTGTAGTGCTGCCATGTTGCTGTAGTGTCGTGTTGTTGTAGTGCCATGTTGCTGTAGTGCTGCCATGTTGCCTGCTGCCATGTTGCTGTAGTGTCGTGTTGCTGTAGTGCTGCCATGTTGCTGTAGTGCTGCCATGTTGTTGTAGTACTGCCATGTTGCGGCAGTGCTGCCATGTTGTGGCAGTGCTGCCATGTTGCTGTAGTGTCGTGTTGCTGTAGTGCCATGTTGCTGTAGTGCTGCCATGTTGCCTGCTGCCATGTTGCTGTAGTACTGCCACGTTGCTGTGGTGCTGCCATGTTGCTGTGGTGCTGCCATGTTGCTGTAGTACTGCCATGTTGCTGTAGTGCTGCCATGTTGCTGTGGTGCTGCCATGTTGCTGTAGTACTGCCATGTTGCTGTATTGCTGCCATGTTGCTGTAGTGCTGCCATGTTGCCTGCTGCCATGTTGTTGTAGTACTGCCATGTTGCTGTGGTGCTGCCATGTTGCTGTAGTACTGCCATGTTGCTGTAGTGCCATGTTGATGTAGTGCCATGTTGCCTGCTGCCATGTTGCTGTAGTGCTGCCATGTTGCTGTAATGCTGCCATGTTGCTGTAGTGCCATGTTGCTGTAGTACTGCCATGTTGCTGTAGTGCTGCTATGTTGCTGTAATGCTGCCATGTTGCTGTAGTGCCATGTTGCTGTAGTGCCATGTTGCTGTAGTGCTGCCATGTTGCTGTAATGCTGCCATGTTGCTGTAGTGCCATGTTGCTGTAGTACTGCCATGTTGCTGTAGTGCTGCTATGTTGCTGTAATGCTGCCATGTTGCTGTAGTGCCATGTTGCTGTAGTGCCATGTTGCTGCAGTGCTGCCATGTTGCTGTAGTGCTGCCATGTTGCTGTAGTGCTGCCATGTTGCTGTAATGCTGCCATGTTGCTGTAATGCTGCCATGTTGCTGTAGTGCCATGTTGCTGTAGTGCTGCCATTGTGCGGTAGTGCCATGTTGCTGTAGTGCTGCCATGTTGCTGTAGTGCTGTCATGTTGCTGTAATGCTGCCATGATGCTGTAGTGTCGTGTTGCTGTAGTGTAATGTTGCGGCAGTGCTGCCATGTTGTTGTAGTGCTGCCATGTTGCTGTAGTGCTGCCATGTTGCTGTAATGCTGCCATGTTGCTGTAATGCTGCCATGTTGCTGTATTGTCGTGTTGCTGTAGTGCCATGTTGCTGTAATGCTGCCATGTTGCTGTAGTGTCGTGTTGCTGTAGTGCCATGTTGCGGCAGTGCTGCCATGTTGTTGTAGTGCTGCCATGTTGCTGTAGTGCTGCCATGTTGCTGTAATGCTGCCATGTTGCTGTAGTGCCATGTTGCTGTAGTGCCATGTTGCTGTAGTGCTGCCATGTTGCTGTAGTGCCATGTTGCGGCAGTGCTGCCATGTTGCTGTAGTGCTGCCATGCCATGTTGCTGTAGTGCTGCCATGTTGCTGTAGTGCTGCCATGTTGCTGTTATGCTGCCATGTTGCGGCAGTGCTGCCATGTTGCTGTAGTGCCATGTTGCGGCAGTGCTGCCATGTTGCTGTAGTGCTGCCATGTTGCTGTAATGCTGCCATGTTGCTGTAGTGCTGCCATGTTGCTGTAGTGCTGCCATGTTGCTGTAATGCTGCCATGTTGCTGTAATGCCATGTTGCTGTAGTGCTGCCATGTTGCTGTAGTACTGCCATGTTGCTGTAGTGCTGCCATGTTGCTTTAGTGTCGTGTTGCTGTAGTGCTGCCATGTTGCTGTAATGCTGCCATGTTGTTGTAGTGCTGCCATGTTGCTGTAATGCTGCCATGTTGCTGTAGTGTCGTGTTGCTGTAGTGCCATGTTGTGGCAGTGCTGCCATGTTGCTGTAGTGCCATGTTGCGGCAGTGCTGCCATGTTGCTGTAGTGCGAGGCCTTGGGATATTTAAGGTCTGGTACAGCAATGAACTTCTTTCTTGTTAGCCCTCTAGCACCTCCATCTTTCATCTAACCTTTACCAAACTTGGCATATTGTTGATCATTGGATAAGTAACACCAGTCTTGATATTCATTAGAAAATGCTAGTTGTAGGCTCATTAACATGAACACTATCTCCTTAATTTCCAAATGTTAATACCTGTGCTTTTAGGATAAAGGTAATCTGTTGCTGTCTGATTGGTTTACCTTTTTCACCAGTCTTATTGATATTTGATTTATGAATTGTTTTCCACAAGATTCCTTATAACAGATTTGCACAAGATTTATTATGTAGGCTAAATCTTTCAACAAGGACTATATAGGTCAAGTTGGTACATGATCGAAGTAGGGTCAGGTCGTGCCATCTTTACCTACATACTGTTTGGTTTGGTTGAGTATACCTTAGTATTGGCCATGTTAGTCAGGAGAGTGGTACTGGCCCTATCGGGTCTCTTCTTATATTTTCCCCAACATTCCCTTGGGATTTTTTTTTATTTAATATCAGTATATGAATGTATAAAAACTATACATTATTATTTTCAGTATCATATTGTGTATCCTTTGCCAGCCCTTGCATAAAATCACCAAAGAATAAATCAATAACAAGATGCTTCATTAGCACACTCAGGGCCAGGGTTATCCACCATTAACCTACATAAATTATCCCTCACTGTTATTGCAAATTACAAGTTTAATTATATATTTGGAGTGTATGAAATTAGTTTTACAATTCAGAGATATCTTAACATCAAACTAAGTGGTTCGAAATTGTTTTTGACTGAGTGTATACATGTAGATGGCATAAACCCAGTTCCATTGCAATAGAAATAACCCTTAAGGACAGTAATTTCTATTTATAACAACAACAACAACATGAATCTTTGCAGTTGTTAATTTGATTTGTTGGGATCCCGTAATTATGATATATAATGTATCACCACTGATTATGACAATAAACACTAGATGACATTTTATAAGTACCCTGATTTTAAATACTAATAATTATAAAACATGTATTTTTCACCATAATTTGCTCAAGTATTGAACACGTTGTTTAAAGGGGTGACTCAGTGTATTCCGATTATCAAATTGATTATTTATTTTCCATTTTATTTGGTGAATCTGTATATATTAATGAGTTTTCATACAATTGTTTGTCAAAAGTGTACATTCCAGTTAAAAGATATGAAATAAAATGTAACTTGAGTGCTTGTAACTACAAAGTCTTTAATTAGAGATTAAGATATATATATATATATATATGTTAATCCCTAATTAAGGACTTTGGGTGGTAGCTCCTTTGCTTGACGTTCAGCATTTATAAAGGATAGCTTTAGGACTGAGACGGGGTGGGGTATCATGTCATGTGTCTACGTTGTAGCACCGTTAAACCACATACCGTATTTTACCTTGTATAGTACGCACCCCTTCAATCATTAATTGCCAATCTTCAGGGGAGTACCTATCTTGTATCATCTCATCAAAGAGCCAATTATAATGCCGTGGATAATTGTCCGTAATACGATAATTACATCTACTAAAACAAATCAACTTAGTCGTTGGTTACCGTAATCCATTACGCCGATTATACTAACATTGTGTATTCACGGGAACCAGTGCTTATCATAAGTGTATCACAAGTGTAACGCGTGATCAGTTACCTGTACCCCGTGGCACGGCTTCTAAAATTTTAAAATGCAAATCGGTCCAGGTTTTTTACTGCCGTAAGACTCGCACTTATTTTGAAAAAATCACTAAAATCGCTGTACCCCACCCACCATGTCAGCTGCACCATGCATTTTTTCCGTTTAGTCATTGATATAGAGAACTATTTAAAATGTATGTTTGTATTATATTTGTATTATTTATAACTTACTTTATCACAATTTGTACATCTTAATGACTGACATCATGTCTTCGCTCTACTGAATGAATAATTTTCACTCGATATTAAAATTGTTGATCATTTGAGGAATTGAACCGGAAGTGTCTAATAAACCGGAAGTCGCGTGAAAAAAAATCAAACAAACAATTAACACATCTCGGTATTTTAATTTTTTTTAATGACGCAAACAAATTTCAGTCCCAGCTTTGGCCACTTAAAAAAACAAACCGACACAAGCAAACAGGCTAACACCTTACGACTAACGGTATATCAAAGAAATTACAGACGGTAACACTCGCTTCAGTGAACCGACAGAACGCGTGATATACTTTCACTGATCACACATCAAAGGCATGCTACCAGGCTATAGACTCTTCCGGAAAACTCCCTACTATCGGTAATGGTTTAGTCCAAATTGACCAAATTGACCTACTTTCGCACAGCGAGTGACAAACAATCGTGTTATGGATCAAAGAATATTGCCGCAAGGCATATTTTAGGATATTAGAAGGAGTGTGAAGGACAATTGTAGATTTTTTAACGACCGATAGATAAAATATCTGGGACCGATTTAAACAGAGATTTTGAAAAGAAAAACGGTCCGGAGAAACAGATTTCGGTCTGGGAACCGATAAACCGGCGATTTTAGAAGCCCTACCCCGTGGCTAAATCTGGTAAAGGTCACACGGCGTGTCAAAGTGCATCCTCAGAAATAGTCGCTACTCGCGGCAACTTCAAAGGATTATAGAAATAGAATAACCCACTTTACCCGTGTTTAAAATGTGTCTATACTGCAGCCGAGGTGCGATCTTGTTTGGCCCAATTATCAATCATCAAATGTGTACCGGTAAGCATGTTTTCACAAGCATTATTGAATAATTGCCATTTCAAAGTAGGGTGATTCTGCCTTTCTACGCCGTACTAAAATATATGTATTTCAAAATAAAGCAAAAACTTCATTATTTTTTTATAAAATATTAAATAAAATCCTATAAATATTAAAATAGAATAGAACTGTAACAAAACTACATGTACCAGTCTAAACAGCTGGAAGTCACGTGATATTACGTCATGCGATATAAACAACAAAATCGAGGGACGATTTTTCACACAATTTATTGAAGTTTTACAACAAACATGCAAACATTTATACAAAAACAAGCATCATAATACATTTTATTCATTTATAAATCGATTTAAGTCAATATATTACTTATATGAAGCGAGTAAATTACGAAAAAATTGTGTATTATCGGTATTCAAATTTTCTGTCTCAATGTCTGTTCGTCGTCAAGGTTTTTCTTCCCAGACATCGATTTTCTGCAAGAAAAAAAAAGTTCTTTTTATTGTTTCCTTATATTGTACGCACCCCACTTTCGGAAACCGTAAAAGTGGTAAAAAAATCTGCGTACTATACAAGGTAAAATACGGTACATACATATACTGAAAGGAAAAAGAACCGCAACACGGGAATTTCCGCTATATATTGTATATACTGCACAATTGATTCCATATATATTCCAAGGAAAAGATGTTTTGTAAAAAAAAAAAGTTGCAGTTAGAGAAAGGACACAACTGCGATGTTGTAGACGTTTTAATCACAGTTCACTTTGTAACAAGAAATTCATAAATGTTTAATTATTTAAAAAGTATTTAACGTAAAGAGTTTGCAAAATTTTGAATCTTTAGTTTGCACCAAATGCGTACTCTGTCAGTAATGAAACTTTGCAGGTAGTAGTCTTTTTTCCGAAAGGAAAGATCTTATGTAGCCATGTACCATTCAATTAACAACAGCAATATATAGCGGAAATTCCCCATGTCGCGTTTCTTTTTCCTTTCAGTATACATACCTTGGATTAACTGAAGCATTTTACTTTGTCAGGTGGTGCTACTCATTTCTGTTTGTAGAAATATTGATTTCTTTGTAAAAATGAAACCTAAAATAACATGGCCTATTCTGAGAATCTGTTTAATACTGGGTACAAGTTTGGGTACAAGTTTGTTTTCAAAGAATTGTTAAACATTTAAATGTACAGTTTGCATTCTTGCTTTATTTTCACACAAAATGATTTGAAAGCCAACATCTTTCTATGCAGTTTTAGTGAAAGATAAACCCAACATAGGCCCCCATTTAAATGCACCCACCCTGCCCCTCTAATAAGTAAGTCTTCAAAGTGAAACCTGGTTTTTCCAATATTATTGATGGTGGGATGTACCTAGGTGTGTATTTATATATCTTTGTCATTGACATTAGTGATAAGCAGTATTATCAGGCAATATATATATATAAATCTACATCTTGGTTGATAAAACATTTATGTGTATTCTGTCTACCTGAGTGGATGTAATAAAATATGCTTTTATAATTATATGCTGCATCTGAAAAATTGTCAATACCCGGTACATCTAAAAACGGATATAGATTTTACCTTCAAAGCATTAGCTATGGATAAGTCATGTGTAGGACCTTCCTTGGTAAGTACTGATTAGTATTAAAGGGGATACACCTGATTTCCAATGGGGTCTAGCGGTCAGCCTTCAAATTGGCAAATAATGATATTTTCCATTCTAAAGAGCCTAAACATAATGAATGGGCCTTAGAATGACTCCTTATTTACAAGAATGGGCCTTAGAATGACTCCTTATTTACAAGAATGGGCCTTGGAATGACTCCTTATTTACAAGCAAATTCCAGTTTCACAGTAATATGTGCTATCCTAGGTTGCTCACCGGGGTTAATTAATACGTGTTACGCCCGATTCCGACAAAATCTATGGTGAATTCAGATTTTAGACCTTGTGCTTATGTTTTATTTTGATTTATATGCCATTTTTATCGAGAATTGGAACATTTTTAAATTTTTAATTTTTTTCCAGAAAAAACCTGATGTACCCCCTTTAAATTGACTGATTAATCAAGACTTGATGAACATTGGTTAAGAGTTTATTTATATACCAAAGTCTTTATTGGCATGTACTTAAATTCTCTCATGAAAAGTCTATGGTCGCTAGATAGTTCAGTAACATTAATAACATATCACTCCGCTGTGTAAAATGATTTTTAAATAGCTTAACATTATTTTTAAAAACATGGGGAAAACCGTGTTATTATCAAACATGTATTATAGCAATCGAATTTCGTCTTTTGATTTGTAGCATATTTATATTCATATTTTTCTGCTTGTTAACCCAAAAAATATGTTTACGCCCCACTAAAAAATGTCACACAAGTCTCTTTTTTTCTTCTTTTTTTTTGCTTGTCAACCCATTTTTGGAAACACACCCCAGCTAACATGAAATCCTGGATCTGCCCCTGTAGAGATACAATTGCATGGGAAAATGGTGGTATTCAATTTCTTCCAATACAGCTTTTGTATGAGGCCAACATATTAAAACATAAAGTAAGTGTTTCATTAGTTGTGTTTGGGTGCCTTTTTATTCTAAAAACAGTGAAAGTGAATTATCAACAGTTTTGTATTTTAATTTAAAGTACCGTTTTACTTGTTAATTTGCTTCTTTTTTACCCATAAAAGTAAAGTTTGAAGTATTAGGCAATAATAAATTAATTGCTAGATTCTAATCCCCGCCCTCATTTTTTTATGCCACCCCGGTAATTTTTATTTCTCTCAAAAAATAAAAATAAAAAAATGCTGAAAGTATGAAACACTATTAAAAATGTGTTTTCAAACTTGGAAGTACTTATGATCAGTAGTATGGTTTACTATTGTTGCCTTGTGCCGAGGCCATTTTCCATTTGTGTCTTATATAAAAAATAAAAAAATACTTCATCCTCCGCCCCGCCCCTATTTTGAAATAAATTTGGATGAGAAACTAGCAATTAATTTATTATGGCCTTATATAATACTGTTAAACCCTAGATACTGTTCAGTATATACCAATGCTTTAATTCAAAGAGAAAACTTTACTTCGGGCCTCAGTTTATATACCTGAGCTAGTCGGTCAATAAGGAAGCTTTCCATGACTTATCAATGATCATTTAGCATTGGGAAATAGGTCCTTAAAATGGTGGTTTGTGCATTTGATGCCTGCCATTGTTTATGCAGAATGTGGCAGTTTTCAACACTAAATTTTGTGTACGAGGGTTTATCCAAATGTTTGTGGACAAGTCTTATAAAATGCACATGCATTTAAGTGCAATGCAAGTTTTGTACAACTTACAAATTAATGTATTTCTCAGCGATATCTGGTATTTTTAATGCATAATTATTATTGAGCGTTTCCCTGTAGAAATTGCGGCAAACCTTACATTATTCATAATTGACGTCTTCATGTCGTCATGTTTCTAATAATCTTGTGCATTGTATAATTAGGAAGCTGAGCAACTTATTGCGATCAGTTATGTACGCACACATGAGTAAAAATGTCGTCTGAAGAAAAGCAAGAACAGCGAGTGGTTATCAAGTTTTGTGTCGGTCTTCGCAAAACACTGGTCCAAACAATGGAATGGTTTCATACAGCCTCAGGAAAGTAATCTGTAGAGAGACAGCTAAATGCACTATGTCTCTCGGTGCATACATTGAAACTAAGTAACGTCTCGAAGACATAACATAATCCTAAGCTGCTGCAGATGGGGATATATGATATGTTTGAAATGCATGGAACTTTTTTTGTATGCTTAAATAGTTTCATAGAATATTAAACACCTATTGCAATATGATTAAACATAATAAATGGTAAAAATCATCAAATCTAATGCATCATTTCCATTTTATAAGGCTTGTACACAAACCTTCGATAACCCCTCGTAACATAGAGCAAACTAATAACGGCATTAGTTACTCCCGGCACATTATAATAAAAAGCAGCCGGCGGGAAAATCATTTAATATGGTAACTTGCTCAGCCTCATAATTATGTTTGGTTCCTGTGGCATGTATTGAAGGACGATTCACTATAGTTATGTTTTACTGTTGGCAGCAAGCTTATAATACACATTTATCTTTTGAGTCATTATTGGCAATTGGTGTAACTGTTGTTGTTGCCAGAATTTCTCTATCACTGCTTGCTGCTGCAGTCCAGTGAGAAATATGTGGTCAAACAGTGAAACATTGTTTGTGCATTCCCCTATGTTAATACTGTTAATAATTATCCTTTCTTCAAGGTTTTTATTTTTATATTGGGAAATATAGCAAAACACATATTTTACTTCGAAACTGCTTTCCAAGTACCTGAATGACACTGTCAAAATGTTCCCTTGGTAAAACTAAATATAGTGCACCATGAATGGATATTGTCTGCTTTATATGCTTTTGATAATCAACTGGTACAGGGCGACATGAGGCATGTCCTTTCAGAAAGAAGGTTTAAACAGCACCGAACACACCAATGTTTACCCCTTTAAAGTTTCATTATCAACAGAATGTGCATTTGGCTCAAGCAGGTGAGCAAACTTATGCTTTAAACGTTGCAATCTCTTAACATTAAACACAATACTGAAATGGTTTGACTGTTTCAAGCGAAACTTCAACATTTATGAATTTTGTGTGACAAAGTATATTCTCTGATTAAAAGGTCTACTACATGACAGAGTTTTCCTTTCTGTAATTAGTTGTGGCCCAGGGCAGTGTTTATACAAAACACGTTGAGATATATCTGGAATATTATGTGGAATTAGGTGTGTATAATAGTGTATTATAGGCAATGTTTATGCCCCCTGGTACGGTGACCACTGAAGGTGAGGGGGGCATATAGCATTAGCCATGTCCGCCCGTCCTTCCTTCCCAAAAAGTTTGTGCGTCTATCTCCTCCCACAGTTTTCAACCGTTTGCTTTGAAGCTTTACAGGATGCTTACCTATGATGTGAAGATATATGTGCATATCGTTTCGGCGTCAAAATCGACCCAGTATTACTGAAGTTATGAACCCTTTTACGTAAAGTTTTACGTTAAAATATCTTGTGTGTCTATCTCCTCCCACAGTTTTCAATCGATTGCTTCGAAACTTTACAGGATGCTTACCTATGATGTCAAGATGACATGTGCATATCGTTTCATATCAGTGTCATTTGAGCACATTTCTAGTACACATTTTTTTGTTATTTGATTCTTGCGGATGGGGGTGGTGAACATAATACTGCTTCTGCCCGGGTGGGTGGTCCGCCTCCACCACAAAAAAATCGACCATCATAATTATATAACCTTACATGAGTTGAAAATGACATAAAAACCATTCAAACAAATAAATTGTTATTGGACTATGTTCTTCATCAAGATTGAGAAGATTTGGGGTAAATATCATCGAGGTCAAGTTTTACTTCTGATTCTAGGTTAGGTTATGGTAAACACCTACATACAATAAGCTACTACTGAACAGCGTGTTGTTGAACATGGCCTAGTAAAGAAATATATATAACTTTTTAACTTAAAAACTGAACATAAATTGACCAAAACAATTTTTCATAACTTGTCACATTTAGTATGTATGTAAGGAAGAGGAGATAAAGCTGTGCTGTAACTTGTCACGTTTAGAGTATATGTAAGGAAAGTGGAGCTAAATATGTGCTCTGACTGATCATATTTAGAGCATATGTAAGGAGGTGGAGCTAAATATGTGCTCTGACTTGTCACTTTTAGAGTTAATGTAAGGGGGTGGGGCTAAATATGTGCTCTGACTTGTCACATTTACAGTTTATGTAAGGAGGTGGGGCTAAATATGTGCTCTGACTTGTCACATTTAGAGTGTATGTAAGGAGGTGGGACTCAATATGTGCTCTGACTTGTCACTTTTAGAGTTAATGTAAGGGGGTGGGGCTAAATATGTTCTCTGACTTGTCACATTTAGAGTATATGTAAGGATGTGGGGCTAAATATGTGCTCTGACTTGTCACATTTAGAGTGTATGTAAGGAGGTGGGACTAAATATGTGCTCTGACTTGTCACTTTTAGAGTTAATGTAAGGATGTGGGGCTAAATATGTGCTCTGACTTGTCACATTTAGAGTGTATGTAAGGAGGTGGGACTAAATATGTGCTCTGACTTGTCACTTTTAGAGTTAATGTAAGGGGGAGGGGCTAAATATGTTCTCTGACTTGTCACATTTAGAGTTTATGTAAGGAGGTGGAGCTAAATATGTGCTCTGACTTGTCACATTTAGAGTATATGTAAGGAGGTGGGACTAAATATGTGCTCTGACTTGTCACTTTTAGAGTTAATGTAAGGGGGTGGGGCTAAATATGTTCTCTGACTTGTCACATTTAGAGTATATGTAAGGAGGTGGGGCTAAATATGTGCTCTGACTTGTCACATTTAGAGTTTATGTAAGGAGGTGTGCCTAAAGATGTGCTCTGACTTGTCACATTTAGAGTTTATGTAAGGAGGTGTGCCTAAATATGTGCTCTGACTTGTCACATTTAGAGTTTATGTAAGGAGGTGTGCCTAAAGATGTGCTATGACTTGTCACATTTAGAGTTAATGTAAGGGGGTGGGGCTAAATATGTGCTCTGACTTGTCACATTTAGAGTTAATGTAAGGGGGTGGGGCTAAATATGTGCTCTGACTTGTCACATTTAGAGTTAATGTAAGGGGGTGGGGCTAAATATGTGCTCTGACTTGTCACATTTAGAGTATATGTAAGGAGTTGGGACTAAATATGTGCTCTGACTTGTCACTTTTAGAGTTAATGTAAGTGGGTGGGGCTAAATATGTTCTCTGACTTGTCACATTTAGAGTATATGTAAGGAGGTGGGACTAAATATGTGCTCTGACTTGTCACTTTTAGAGTTAATGTAAGGGGGTGGGGCTAAATATGTTCTCTGATTTGTCACATTTAGAGTATATGTAAGCAGGTGGGGCTAAATATGTGCTCTGACTTGTCACATTTAGAGTTTATGTAAGGAGGTGGGACTAAATATGTGCTCTGACTTGTCACATTTAGAGTATATGTAAGGAGGTGGGACTAAATATGTGCTCTGACTTGTCACATTTAGAGTTTATGTAAGGAGAAGGAGCTAAATATGTGCTCTGACTTGTCACATTTAGAGTATATGTAATGAGGTGGGACTAAATATGTGCTCTGACTTGTCACTTTTAGAGTTAATGTAAGGGGGTGGGGCTAAAAATGTGCTCTGACTTGTCACATTTAGAGTGTATGTGAGAAGGTGGAACTAAATATGTGCTCTGACTTGTCACATTTAGAGTTTATGTAAGGAGGTGGTGCTAAATATGTGCTCTGACTTGTCACATTTAGAGTATATGTAAGGAGGTGGGGATAAATATGTGCTATTGATTTGTCACATGTAGAGTTTATGTAAGGGGGTGGTGCTATAAATATGTGCTCTGACTTGTCACATTTAGAGTATATGTAAGGAGGTGTGGCTAAATATATGCTATGCCTTGTCACATTTAGAGTTTATGTAAGGAGGTTGGGCTAAATATGTGCTATGACTTGTCACATTTAGAGTTTATGTAAGGAGGTGGAGCTAAATATGTGCTCTGACTTGTCACTTTTAGAGTTTATGTAAGGAAGTGGGGCTAAATATGTGCTCTGACTTGTCACTTTTAGAGTTTATGTAAGGAAGTGGGGCTAAATATGTGCTCTGACTTGTCACTTTTAGAGTTTATGTAAGGAAGTGGGGCTAAATATGTGCTCTGACTTGTCACATTTAGAATGTATGCCAGGAGGTGGGACTAAATATGTGCTTAGACTTGTCACATTTAGAGTTTATTTAAGGAGGTGGGGGCTAAATATGTGCTCTGACTTGTCACATTTAGAATGTATGCCAGGAGGTGGGACTGAATATGTGCTCTGACTTGTCACATTTAGAGTTTATGTAAGGAAGTGGGGCTAAATATGTGCTCTGACTTGTCACTTTTAGAGTTTATGTAAGGAGGTGGGACTAAATATGTGCTCTGACTTGTCACATTTAGAATGTATGCCAGGAGGTGGGACTAAATATGTGCTTAGACTTGTCACATTTAGAGTTTATTTAAGGAGGTGGGGCTAAATATGTGCTCTGACTTGTCATATTTAGAGTTTATGTAAGGAGGTGGGACTAAATATGTGCTCTGACTTGTCACTTTTAGAGTTTATGTAAGGAGGTGGGACTAAATATGTGCTCTGACTTGTCACATTTAGAATGTATGCCAGGAGGTGTGCCTAAAGATGTGCTATGACTCGTCACATTTAGAATGTATGCAAGGAGATGGGACTAAATATGTGCTCTGACCTGTCACATTTAAAGTTTATGTAAGGAAGTGGGGCTAAAGCTGTGCTCTGACTTGTCATATTTAGAATGTATGCCAGGAGGTGGGACTAAATATGTGCTCTGACTTGTCACATTTAGAATGTATGCCAGGAGGTGGTGCTAAATATGTGCTCTGACTTGTCACATTTAGAATGTATGCAAGGAGATGGGACTAAATATGTGCTCTGACCTGTCACATTTAAAGTTTATGTAAGGAAGTGGGGCTAAAGCTGTGCTCTGACTTGTCATATTTAGAATGTATGCCAGGAGGTGGGACTAAATATGTGCTCTGACTTGTCACATTTAGAGTTTATTTAAGGAGGTGGGGCTAAATATGTGCTCTGACTTGTCACATTTAGAATGTATGCCAGGAGGTGGGACTAAATATGTGCTCTGACTTGTCACATTTAGAATGTATGCCAGGAGGTGGGACTAAATATGTGCTCTGACTTGTCACATTTAGAATGTATGCCAGGAGGATGGACTAAATATGTGCTCTGACTTGTCACATTTAGAATGTATGCCAGGAGGTGGGACTAAATATGTGCTCTGACTTGTCACATTTAGAGTTTATTTAAGGAGGTGGGGCTAAATATGTGCTCTGACTTGTCACATTTAGAATGTATGCCAGGAGGTGGGACTAAATATGTGCTCTGACTTGTCACATTTAGAATGTATGCAAGGAGATGGGACTAAATATGTGCTCTGACCTGTCACATTTAAAGTTTATGTAAGGAAGTGGGGCTAAAGCTGTGCTCTGACTTGTCATATTTAAAATGTATGCAAGGAGGTGGAGCTAACTATGTGCTTTGACTGGTCACATGAAGTGTCTGTGTAAGGAGGTGAAACTAAACCTGTGCTTTGACCTAAAGCTGTGCTCTGACTTTAAATTGTAAGAAGGTGGAGCTGCAAACGTGCTCTTGCCTAAAGCTGTGCTCTAACTTGTTACATTTAGAGTGTTTGTAAGGAGGTGGGGTATAAGCTGTGCTCAGACTTGTCACATTTAGAGTGTATTCATGTAAATAGGTGGCACTCAAGCTGTGACTAACTCCTCCTAATTTGAGTGAATGGGAACACCAGTTGCTTTTATTCTGGTTTCCCTATTTCTGCAATGTATAAACACCATTTTCTTTTTCAATTCTGTTTTCTATTTTCTAATTCTATAGATGCTTTCACTTTCCACATAATATAGAACAGTCTGTTTATAAACAACAACATAGAGAAGTCTCTGTGGGAGCTACAGTAGGAAATTAACGGTGTGTGCAATCTTGGACTCTACTATTACTATTGTAGTTGTGATAAAACTACTCATTCTCAGAACTGATTTTCCATGCACAATTTCTTGAACATTACAATAACTTCAACACATTTTCAAAACTCGTTTCTTAAATTACATATAGATTTCCAAAAAAACAAACAACAACAGTACTTTTAGTGTACATATATTTGTTCAGTACTTGTGAGTACCGTTGAATTAATTAATAGACTGCAACAGTGAATTGCTGATATACATGCAGTACCTTTAATACATACACCACCTTTAAATATTACTAATATGCATGCAGTACCTTTAAATATTACTGATATACATGCAGTACCTTTAAATATTACTGATATACATGCAGTACCTTTAAATATTACTGATATACATGCAGTACCTTTAAATATTACTGATATACATGCAGTACCTTTAAATATTACTGATATACATGCAGTACCTTTAAATATTACTGATATATGCGTGCAGTACCTTTAAATATTACTGATATACATGCAGTTCCTTTAAATATTGATGATATATACATGCAGTACCTTTAAATATTACTGATATACATGCAGTACCTTTAAATATTACTGATATATACGTGCAGTACCTTTAAATATTACTGATATACATGCAGTATCTTTAAATATGACTGATATACATGCAGTACCTTTAAATTGACTGATATACATGCAGTACCTTTAAATATGACTGATGTAAATGCAGTACCTTTAAATATGACTGATATAAATGCAGTACCTTTAAATATGACTGATATAAATGCAGTACCTTTAAATATGACTGATATCATTGCAGTACCTTTAAATATGACTGATATAAATGCAGAACCGTTAAATATGACTGATATATATGCAGGAATAAATATGACTGATATAAATGCAGTATCTTTATATATGACTGATTTACATCAAGTACCTTTAAATATGACTGATATACATGCAGTACCTTTAAATATGACTGATATATATATGGAGTACCTTTAAATATGACTGATATATAATTGCAATACCTTTAAATATTACTGATTATATACATGCAGTCATAACCTTTAAATATATTACAAGCTGAATCAAGTTTATGATCATGTGTTTTTAGCTCACCTGAGCCGAAGCCTCAAAGGTGAGCTATTGGGATCACTCTTCGTCCGTCGTCCGTCGTCCGTCGTCCGTCCGTCGTTAACTTTTGATTCAAACGACTTCTCCTCAGAAACCACATGGCCAATTTTGACCAAACTTCACGTGGATGATCCTTAGATGAATGCTTTTTAGATTTGTTAAAATTAGGTCAGCGCGACATCCAAGATGGCCGCCATTACCATATATGGTTGAAACCTTAAAAAATCTTCTTCTCAAGAACCGCTGGACAGATTTCAACAGTTTTTCTTTTAAAATGATCGCTAACGCCTAGACTATCAAGTTTGTTCAAATAAAGTCCCCGGGATCAAAAATGGCCGTGCCCCGGGGTTCCAAAGTTTGTATATTGAGGTTTTGCATGTTTTTCATATAGACATATAGGAAAAAAGTTTAAAAAATCTTCTTCTCTGAAACCACAAGGCACAGAGCTCTCATGTATTACATGTAGCATCAGCGTATGTTCCTCTACTAAGTTTGTTCAAATGGTGACCCTGGGGTCAAATTTGTCCCCGCCCCGGGGATCACAGTTTTACATAGACTTTTATACGATTTTTTTTTTAAAAATCTTCTTCTCAGAAACTACAACAGCCAGAGGTTTGATTATAAGCTTATGGTCCTTTACCAAGTTTGTTCAAATGGTGACCCTCGGGTCACATTTAGCTCCGCCCCAAGGGTCACATGTTTTACATAGACATGTATAGGGAAAAACTTAAAAAATCTTCTTCTCTGAAACTGCAAGAGTCAGAGGTTTAATATTTTGCATTTGCTATAAGCTTGTGGTCCTCTACCAAGTTTGTTCAAAAGGTGACCCAGGGGTCACATTTGGCCCCACCCTGGGGGTCACAGTTTTACATAGGCTTGTATAGGGAAAAACTGAAAAAAATCTTCTTCTCTGGAACCACATGGCACAGAGCTCTCATGTATTACATGTAGCATCAGCTTATGGTCCTCTACTAAGTTTGTTCAAATGGTGACCCTGGGGTCAAATTTGTCCCTGCCCCGAGGGTCACAGTTTTACATATACTTATGTAGGATTTTTATGGGATGGTGTGTTGTCCGTCTTCCGTCGTCCGTCGTCCGTCCGTCCGTCGTCCGTCGTCCGTTAACTTTTCTTCAAACGACTTCTCCTCAGAAACCGCTTGGCTAATTTTGACCAAACTTCACATGGATGAATGCTTTTTAGATTTGTTAAAATTAGGTCAGCGCTACATCCAAGATGGCTGCCATTACCATATATGGTCGAAACCTTAAAAAATCTTCTTCTCCAGAACCGCTGGACAGATTTCAACAGTTTTTCTTTTAAAATGATCGCCAACGCCTAGACTATCAAGATTGTTCAAATAAAGTCCCCGGGGTCAAAAATGGTCGTGCCCCGGGGGTCCAAAATTTGTATATTGAGGTTTTGCATGTTTTTCATATAGACATGTAGGAAACAACTTTAAAAAATCTTCTTCTCTGAAACCACAAGGCACAGAGCTCACATGTATTACATGTAGCATCAGCTTATGGTCCTCTACTAAGTTTATTCAGATGGTGACCCTGGGGTCAAATTTGTCCCCGCCCCGGGGGTCACAGTTTTACATAGACTTATATAGGATTTTTTTTTAAAAAATCTTCTTCTCAGAAACTGCAACAGCCAGAGGTTTGATATTTTGCATTTGCTTTAAGCTTATGGTCCTTTACCAAGTTTGTTCAAATGGTGACCTTAGGGTCACATTTGGCCCCGCCCCAAGGGTCACATGTTTTACATAGACATGTATAGGGAATTCTTCAAACGACTTCTCTTCAGAAACCGCTTGGCTAATTTTGACCAAACTTCAAATGGATGATCCTTAGATGAATGCTTTTTAGATTTGTTAAAATTAGGTCAGCGCTACATCCAAGATGGCTGCCTTTACCATATATGGTCAAAACCTTAAAAAATCTTCTTCTCCAGAACCGCTTGACAGATTTCAACAGTTTTTCTTTTAAAATGGTCGTCAACGCCTAGACTATCAAGTTTGTTCAAATAAAGTCCCCGGGGTCAAAAATGGCCGTGCCTCGGGGGTCCAAAGTTTGTATATTGAGGTTTTGCATGTTTTTCATATAGACATATAGGAAAAAAGTTTAAAAAATCTTCTTCTCTGAAACCACAAGGCACAGAGCTCTCATGTATTACATGTAGCATCAGGTTATGGTCCTCTACTAAGTTTGTTCAAATGGTGACCCTGGGGTCAAATTTGTCCCCGCCCCGAGGGTCACAGTTTTACATTGACTTATATAGGATTTTTTTTTTAAAAATCTTCTTCTCGGAAACTACAAGAGCCAGAGGTTTGATATTTTACAATTATTATAAGCTTATGGTCCTTTACCAAGTTTGTTCAAATGGTGACCCTGGGGTCATATTTGGTTAGCCCCAAGGGTCACATGTTTTACATAGACATGTATAGGGAAAAACTTAAAAAATCTTCTTCTCTGAAACTGCAAGAGCCAGAGGTTTAATATTTTGCTGTTGCTATAAGCTTATGGTCCTTTACCAATTTTGTTCAAATGCTGACCCTGGGGTCACATCTGGCCCCGCCCCGGGGGTCACAGTTTTACATCAATGCTTGTTTTAGCCGAACAGAAAATAATGTTTATTGTACTGTTTGTCGTTATTTGATATTATTCAAACAAAAACAACTTACGGAGTAAAGCTAAGTTCACTTCATTGTTAAAAATGACAACATCCGATTACAATCTCGCATACGCGCTGTTAATAGGGCCTCTCAAAAGGGTAACCAATAACCGTTGATTGACAGCAGTACAGAAGTAGAAGCCGAATTGCTTAAAAAAAACGGATACATTTTTGGTCATTATCTCTACTGGACGCCCCATTCCGTAAGAAAGACAACTCATCCCGTTTATGACCTAAATATATTAACAAGAGATGTCTCCATTACGTCAGGGATTACGTCAATTGGAAATGTTCGCTACTGCAGTATAATCAGATTTGACCGATCGTTATTTTACTGCAGTATTGTATTTTTCCAATATTGTTTATGCCTACATGTAAATTAGAGTTTTAATTTATTATCGTCTGCTGGTGTTGTCATGGGGAAGCATTGTTTAAATATTGGAGAACAAATAAAAACGCATAACTGCGCGTGCGTGGTTAGTGCGTGACTTCCCCACGCGCAAATTTGCGCGGAAATGAGTGCTTAGAAGAAAATCATATTTCGGTACATATTTACTTTTTTGTATATGACGATTCTTCTGATGAATGAAAATGTATATTTTTATTAAATTAAATTGATATTTTCTATTGAAGAGCTACGAACGTCGTTTGTTTACGGAAATTCGGATACTTCTGCTGTTCGGCTACTACTTGCATACCAGTATATATATATTTTTTTTTTTTTTAATTTATTTATTTTTTTTAAATTTTTAATTATTTTTTTTTTAATTTTTTTTTTATTATCTCTACTGGCCAACTTGGAAAACCAGCCAGATCGGACCAGTAATGACAGAGTTACTGCTCTTGATATAGTTAAAAATGCTATATTTTGCCTCTTTAAGACGATAGTCACTCGCTTCATTGATGTCATAAGAGCCATATTAGCCAGTAGAGCGTCCACAGGCCCTCTTGGGCCTCTTGTTAACTGACCGTGTTTCTTAGAAATTCCCCATTTATATGAAAATGACGCAGAATTCCATGGCCATCTTGAAGGCTCTGTCCCCAGTCCCCTAAATGCTATATATAACTAGTGCCCTGCTTTTATAAAAAGTTATGTGAACATTTTAACTTGTTTACACATACAATACCTGTGCTGAATATAAACCTATGGCAACATTCAGAGGATACACCTTATTAAATCATTTTAGAATTATTTTATTTTTAGAATTTTGTGATTCTTGGTTTCAAGAAACTCATTACTCAATGCATGATACAAACAGTCTAAATCTGTTTCTCACAGCAATTAAAAGGCTCAGTCAGTTCTGAGAACACACTGAGTTGCATCATAACAGCATGACGTGATGTCATAATACCACGTTGTGATGTCATAAATATCAGAATGTAATGTCATGATAGAAGCAACCAAATGAAAATATGAATGAAGCATTCTGATTGGTTCAGTGATAAAAACTGGACCAATGAAACCAGTCAATTTAAAACTCTACATTGCTCATTGCTTTTACTTGAAATTGAGAAATGAGGTTCTTGAAATGCAGAAACACAAAATTCTAATAATAAAATAATTCTAAAATTATTTAAAACACTGTTCTTAATACTACATCAGTTTATGCATCAGGATTCAAACTATTTATTTGGCCTAGTTTGTAAAGTTTAATTGCCTATAATTCTCTAAGTTGTAAGGCTTCTGAAAACTTGGTCAACTGTTCCACTTCATGTTTTGATAAGCATACGCTGCCTTTAATACTGACAGTATTAAGGCATACAGGAAGTAAATCACTGTGGTATTCATGCCTGGTGTAGTCGAAAGGAGTTCCCAAATATATAATCCCTAACTTTTTTTGTGATAAAAGGCATTTTTGAGTATTTAAGGCCTGTTTTTCTGGCTGAAATGACTTTATTGACTTGTTTGTGATAGCTAAAAACCATTTGCATGGTTGTATGATGATTTTATTTGTCAACTTGACAGTTTTGAAAGTGAAAGTAGAACACATTTAAGAGGTGCCGAATGAACGCAGTTTGTTCACGGTATCAACAAAGATCAGAATTTTATTTTCTTATATGCCACATGGCCCCTACTATTCTCAGCAGTTTTCTAGAGAGGCAGGTCTCATGACTAAGAACATGTAAGTGAATCTTAGTTTGAACTTCATTTTGAAAAATGGATAACTAAAAAGCTTGCTCAATATTGCATTGGACTCAATGGGATTTGATTTACTTCTGGTACACCTTAAACAGGAGATCAGCCATTTGATTTTGTGTCTTTTAAATGCATTTATTAATTATTGTATATGTTTATAAGGTATATTTAAATATTATGTTATTCTTTTCAGACTGAGTGTAAATACTGTTGGCACACCACCAGTTATGGAAAATCAACGCATTTCTAGTAAGTTCATTTCTAGTAAGGCCAGAGTTTGTTTGTATTTTTCGGTTCTCAGATTTTTTCCGGAAAAACTTCCACAGGAGGAGGGGGGTAAAAAAACAAACAAAACGAACCTTTATAAGTGTGTATCTTGTAATGGTGTTTAAGTCACATTGTAAAACATAAAATGGACCTGAACAAATTATATAACATGATCTTCTTTTTTAGTTTAAACTTATTTATTTTATATTGGTTGTAACGAAAGCTCTATGAACTTATTTGAATCACTCTCGATGTCTTCCTGGGTAGAACCAGTACTAAGCAATGCAGATAAAGTGTCTTGCTCAGGGACACAACGCATATGGCAATGACGGGAATCGAACCCACAACCTTTGGAGCATGGGTCCAATGCTCTACCACTAGACCACAGCGCTTGAAAAGGTAGGTGTGGGGTGGTGGCGCACTACTATTACAGGAAGTGATCTTATTAGAGGAAGTACGCTATATCATGTAATATACTGTTTTATGCAAATTCTATCTCAATATAAACAAACAGAAAGTCTTTTCTTTATTTCATATAACAATCAACATCTTTTTTTCAATATTTCCTAAAATCAAACTCAATATATTTAGGATTACTTGCCCCTCACCACTGTAGGTTCGATCCCTCATGCGACTAGGAATCTTTATGTGAGGAAGCTATCCAGCTGGCTTGCAGAATGTCGGTGGTTCTACCCAGGTGCCCGATTGTGCACGAAAATTGCCGGAGGGGCACCTGGGGTCTTCCTCCACCAGTGTAAGCTGAAAAGGCGCCATATGAGCTGCGACTATAAAAACCAACTCAATTCAATTCAATATATTTAGGACCTCATTTGGGGAGTTTAGTGATTTTAATTGTATGCTGTAATCCAGTGGTCGTGGTTGTATCTAATATACTCCAGAACAGATTACCATTTCCATGTCATAATTTGTTATAAATATACATGTACCGGCCGTACTTGTAGTTGAATATTACATGAATGTTTGCAACCAAGGAAGATGGCCATTGACTTCAAGTCAATTGATCAAATTAGTCACAGGATTGTGGGCTGTATCTATTATTAATCAAAGCACTGAACGTGCAGAATTCGGCAGGGTTTGTGTAATGGACAAAATCTGAATAAGATGAACATGCCATGAATAACAAAGTGCAGTAAAAATGAATAGAAATGAAGAAAAATAGCGCCGACGCGAGTTGTTCTTGCCATATTTGCATCTTGTCAATTGGTATAGCGTTCAGATCCGGAATAACCCTCTACCTTTCTGTTCTTGCACAACTAGATGCTGAACTCTACAATCTATGAAAGTGTTGATCGAATCCGATCTTAAATACAGGAAATTTAAAGATAGCAGTGTGTGTGTATTTCTAAGGATTATAGTCCCTCCACCTACGACAGGCGTCCTACCCGACGATTATAGGCACGATGTCTGGACTTTTATCTGTGTGTTGTTGTGTGATGTGATGATATGTCTACTTGAAGCAGCGAACTCAATGGTTTCTTTATAGTGCTGCCACACTGGAATACCACGCCGTAGTAGACATGATACCCCCCATTCACATTATTCTGACACTGGTCAATCAGTCGTAGCACTACCCATTATTTGCTCGTCAGTGACTACTCCATTTTTAAAGTTTTTGGTATGACGCGGTCAAGGGACTCGAACCTACGACCTCCCGAATGCAAGGCAGACGCTATAACGACTACACAACAATGCTTCGGTAACGATAACAAGATTTCTATATATGCTATATATTCCAACACAATAACAATCCAGTGGTGTCTAAACATGTTTCTTCATTTCGTCTTATCATTAATAATAATTCACTGATATCATGAATCACTAAAACACTTTCGAAATAGTTGTTGCTATATACAATTATACATAATAAAGCAATAATCATGTTGTTTTCACATTCTACCAGTAATTCGCCATAAAAATAGTTCTCAAAAATGGGTATAAATATAATTTGTTATATTTTGCTCTTTGTTTTCAATGAATTTTGATATTTTGTCATTTGGAATATTAGTGATTTCCTATTACATACTCGTCTTAGTTTAAGCCAGTTCTTCTCATTACATTCAGTTCATGCAAACCCGGAGGCAATATTTATCTACGCGGAGGCATATAATTTGAATGCTGTTCGGCTGCCACTTATGTGCTATTTTTAGCTATCAGAGCTATTTTTAGCTCAGAAATCTGGCCTGTCTTCAATTTTTGCATATATATAGGCACCGCTAATGTTGGCGGGCTCGATGTATGGTATTATAACTTTTTTGTCCTTGGGAGTAGAATGTTCAAATTTCATATATAACCTCCTGGTCATTGTCCGTCTTAATGCCAATAACTTAGGGTCGGAGTTAAATACATGTACCATGACCAAATTTTAACGCAAATATTGACGGTACATGTATTTAAGAGACCTTGACTCCGACCCAGGGTCAGTTGGAGGGCTGGAAGTTATTGGCATTAAGAAGGACAATGACCAGGAGATTAAATTTGAACATTCTACTCCCAAGGACAAGAAAATTACAATGCAATATGTTAGCATTAAGATTTTGGTTAAGATTTTTGTTAAGGTTTTGGGTAAGTTTGCGTTAAACTTTGTAGTCCTTTGGAGTAGAGTGTTCAAATTTCATATATAACATCACAGGTAATTGGACTTCTTATTACAGTACGTATCACCCTCCAACTGACCCTGTGTCAAGGTCAGTTGCCTCTTAAATACATCTCCAAAAAAATGTGTTAAAGTGCGTTCAATTCTTATAACTTTTTTGTTCTTTGGAGCAGAGTGTTCAAATTTCATATATAATCTCCTTGTCATTGTCCTTCTTAATGCCAATAACTTCCAGCTCTCCAACTGACCATGGGTTGGAGTCCATGGGTTCAGCCTCAAACTGACCCAGTGTCAAGGTCAGTGGTCTCTTAAATACATGTACTGTCTCCAAATTTCACAATACGTATACCATCTCCAAATTTTATTACATTTAAGTGTGAAGTACAGTGTTACAGATTTCATATCTAAACTCACTGGACATAGTTCTTGTTATTTTAATATCTTCCAGCCACTAAACTCACCCATAGTAGCAGTGAACATTACATTAATTATAATATGCACTGACATTTTCTGATATGCTTAGGTTAAAAAACAATGAAAGCTGACAATCTGGTAATTGAAGCAATTATAGGGAACCATATACACTTTTCAATTGACAGCCACTGATAAGCTGTGAAGATTAAAATGTAAACACATGGACTTTTTCATTGCTAAATATCGAGGGTTCATTGCAGAACTATTGTACCTCCTTCTTTATTCATATGTAGTTACAATAGTTTTGCACTGACCCCTCGATATCCAAAATGGGTAAAGATTCTGGAAATAAATATGTTTAAACCAAACAATTAATTGCAGAAAATTTGTTTGTTTGTGTGGTGTTTTACGTCATTTTCAACACGTAAGTTATATAATGACGTTCGATTTTTTGTGGTGGAGGCAGACCACCCACTTTTCCTGGGTAAAACCAGTACTGTGTTCTCTGTTTTGAGGATTTTGTTCTGAAATCGCGGATTAAAAAAGCCTGAAATCGCTGGTTAAAAACATAGGGTTTGCTGCTTAAAATACCGTCAGAATGCAGGATTTGGCTTCCTTTTTATCAAGAATCCCCGGACCCCCCTAGACTGGGTGCCTACACATTGATTTAGCCCCATCTACGCCCCTGACTGCATAAGCTCCGCTGATCTTTGATGATGATGGTGTGATAGGATAATTTGAGTTTTTGTTTGTTGTTTAATTATATCACGTGTTAACGGGATGTAAAACCACATTTCACATTATGCTGTCATGGAAGTTGAACATACTGTTCCTTAACGCATATAATGATGCAGTGTTCCAATTTTCTTAATTCTGTGTTACAGTTGTGGTGCCTTCGAATACTGTTGTAAAGACAAATGTTGTGAAAATTTTGATGAATTTTACAAACTCTGGTACTTTTGGTAAGTTAAAATACTCTTCAACTTCTAATGCATTTGTATTGTATAAGTATTGGTTGTAAGCCATCCCTTTGCGTATTTTTGTTTGTTTGGCATTTAACATCATTTTTAAGCACATTTTAGGCTATGTATGAGTGCATTAGTGGTGGAGGCAGACCACCCACTTATTTCTGGGTAGATCCAGAACTGTATACCTCCTGCCATCCACAAGAATCGACCTACGGATGGGGGAACTATACAGTACTGGTTCTACCCAAGAGTAAGTGGGTGGTCTTTAAAAGCAGTTTTAAAAACCATGCTGCATAATTCTATAACATGTATAAACTACGTCGGTCTTCACTATAAATGACTTGAATCATGTTACTATTCAAATATTAAACTTCATTAATGTGCATGCAAGTGTAATACCAACTTCACCAATGTGCCTGTAAGTGTAATACCAACTTCAGTAATGTGCTTGCAAGTGTAATACCAACTTCAGTAATGTGCTTGAAAGTGAAATACAAACTTCAGTAATGTGCCTGTAAGTGTAATACCAACTTCAGTAATGTGCCTGTAAGTGTAATACCAACTTCAGTAATGTGCCTGTAAGTGTAATACCAACTTCAGTAATGTGCTTGCAAGTGCAATACCAACTTCAATAATGTGCCTGTAAGTGTAATACCAACTTCAGTAATGTGCATGCAAGTGTAATACCAACTTCAGTAATGTACCTGTAAGTGTAATACCAACTTCAGTAATGTGCTTGCAAGTGTAATACCAACTTCAGTAATGTGCCTGTAAGTGTAATACCAACTTCAGTAATGTGCCTGTAAGTGTAATACCAACTTCAGTAATGTACCTCAGTAATGTGCTTGCAAGTGTAATACCAACTTCAGTAAGGTACATGCAAGTGTAATACCAACTTCAGTAATGTGCTTGCAAGTGTAATACCAACTTAAGAAATGTGCTTGCAAGAGTAATACCAACTTCAGTAATGTGCCTGCAAGTGTAATACCAACTTCAGTAATGTGCTTGCAAGTGTAATACCAACTTCAGTAATGTGCCTGCAAGTGTAATACCAACATCAGTAATGTGCCTGCAAGTGTAATACCAACTTCAGTAATGTGCTTGCAAGTGTAATACCAACTTCAGTAGTGTGCATGCAAGTGTAATACCAACTTCAGTAATGTGCTTGCAAGTGTAATACCAACTTCAGTAATGTGCATGCAAGTGTAATACCAACTTCAGTAATGTGCTTGCAAGTGTAATACCAACTTCAGTAATGTGCTTGCAAGTGTAATACCAACTTCAGTAATGTGCTTGCAAGTGTAATACCAACTTCAGTAATGTGCCTGTAAGTGTAATACCAACTTCAGTAATGTGCTTGCAAGTGTAATACCAACTTCAGTAATGTGCCTGTAAGTGTAATACCAACTTCAGTAATGTGCCTGCAAGTGTAATACCAACTTCAGTAATGTGCTTGCAAATATAATACCAACTTCAGTAATGTGCATGCAAGTGTAATACCAACTTCAGTAATGTGCCTGTACGTGTAATACCAACTTCAGTAATATGCCTGTATGTGTAATACCAACTGTACCTGTAAGTGTAATACCAACTTCAGTAATGTGATTGCAAGTATAATACCAACTTCAGTAATGTGCATGCAAGTGTAATACCAACTTCAGTAATGTGCCTGCAAGTATAATATCAACTTCAGTAAAGTGCATGCAAGTGTAATACCAACTTCAGTAATGTGCTTGCAAGTGTAATACCAACTTCAGTAATGTGCCTGTACGTGTAATACCAACTTCAATAATGTACCTGTAAGTGTAATACCAACTTCAGTAATGTGCTTGCAAGTGTAATACCAACTTCAGTAATGTGCCTGTAAGTGTAATACCAACTTCAGTAATGTACCTTTAAGTGTAATACCAACTTCAGTAATGTACCTGTAAGTGTAATACCAACTTCAGTAATGTGATTGCAAGTGTAATATCAACCTCAGTAATGTGCATGCAAGTGTAATACCAACTTCAGTAATGTGCTTGCAAGTTTAATATCAACTTCAGTAATGTGCATGCAAGTGTAATACCAACTTCAGTAATGTGCTTGCAAGTGTAATACCAACTTCAGTAATGTGCTTGCAAGTGTAATACCAACTTCAGTAATGTGCCTGTAAGTGTAATACCAACTTCAGTAATGTGCTTGCAAGTGTAATACCAACTTCAGTAATGTGCCTGTAAGTGTAATACCAACTTCAGTAATGTGCTTGCAAGTGTAATACCAACTTCAGCAATGTGCTTGCAAGTATAATATCAACTTCAGCAATGTGCCTGCAAGTGTAATAGCAACTTCAGCAATGTGCATGCAAGTGTAATACCAACTTTAGTAATGTGCATGCAAGTGTAATACCAACTTCAGTAATGTGCCTGTAAGTGTAATACCAACTTCAGTAATGTACCTGTAAGTGTAATACCAACTTCAGTAATGTGCATGCAAGTGTAATACCAACTTCAGTAATGTGCCTGTACGTGTAATACCAACTTCAGTAATGTACCTGTAAGTGTAATACCAACTTCAGTAATGTGCATGCAAGTGTAATACCAAATTCAGTAATGTGCATGCAAGTGTAATACCAACTTCAGTAATGTACCTGTAAGTGTAATACCAACTTCAGTAATGTGATTGCAAGTATAATACCAACTTCAGTAATGTGCATGCAAGTGTAATACCAACTTCAGTAATGTGCATGCAAGTGTAATACCAACTTCAGTAATGTACCTGCAAGTGTAATACCAACTTCAGTAATGTGCATGAAAGTGTAATACCAACTTCAGTAATGTGCATGCAAGTGTAATACCAACTTCAGTAATGTGCATGCAAGTGTAATACCAACTTCAGTAATGTGCATGCAAGTGTAATACCAACTTCAGTAATGTGCATGCAAGTGTAATACCAACTTCAGTAATGTGCCTGTAAGTGTAATACCAACTTCAGTAATGTGCATGCAAGTGTAATACCAACTTCAGTAATGTGCATGCAAGTGTAATACCAACTTCAGTAATGTACCTGTAAGTGTAATACCAACTTCAGTAATGTGATTGCAAGTATAATACCAACTTCAGTAATGTGCATGCAAGTGTAATACCAACTTGAGTAATGTGCATGCAAGTCTAATAACAACTTCAGTAATGTGATTGCAAGTATAATAACAACTTCAGTAATGTGATTGCAAGTATAATAACAACTTCAGTAATGTGCATGCAAGTGTAATACCAACTTGAGTAATGTGCATGCAAGTGTAATACCAACTTCAGTAATGTGCATGAAAGTGTAATACCAACTTCAGTAATGTGCATGCAAGTGTAATACCAACTTCAGTAATGTGCATGCAAGTGTAATACCAACTTCAGTAATGTGCCTGTAAGTGTAATACCAACTTCAGTAATGTGCATGCAAGTGTAATACCAACTTCAGTAATGTGCATGCAAGTGTAATACCAACTTCAGTAATGTGCTTGCAAGTGTAATACCAACTTCAATAATGTGCATGCACGTGTAATACCAACTTCAGTAATGTGCATGCAAGTCTAATACCAACTTCAGTAATGTGGTTGTAAGTGTAAAACCAACTTCAGTAATGTGCTTGCAAGTGTAATATTAACTTCAGTAATGTGCCTTTAAGTGTAATACCAACTTCAGTAATGTGCATACAAGTGTAATACCAACTTCAGTAATGTGCATCAAGTGTAATACCAACTTCAGTAATGTGCTTGCTAGTCTAATATTAACTTCAGTAATGTGCCTGTAAGTGTAATACCAACTTCAGTAATGTGATTGCAAGTATAATACCAACTTCAGTAATGTGCATGCAAGTGTAATACTAACTTCAGTAATGTGCTGTAAGTGTAATACCAACTTCAGTAATATGTATGCAAGTGTAATACCAACTTCAGTAATGTGCATGCAAGTCTTATACCAACTTCAGTAATGTGCCTGCAAGTGTAATATCAACTTCAGTAATGTGCATGCAAGTGTAATACCAACTTCAGTAATGTGCTGTAAGTGTAATACCAACTTCAGTCATGTGCATGCAAGTGTAATACTAACTTCAGTAATGTGCTGTAAGTGTAATACCAACTTCAGTAATGTGCATGCAAGTGTAATACTAACTTCAGTAATGTGCCTGTTAGTGTAATACCAACTTCAGTAATGTGCTGTAAGTGTAATACCAACTTCAGTAATGTGCATGCAAGTGTAATATCAACTTCAGTAATGTGCATGCAAGTGTAATACCAACTTCAGTAATGTGCTGTAAGTGTAATACCAACTTCAGTAATGTGCATGCAAGTGTAATACTAACTTCAGTAATGTGCCTGTTAGTGTAATACCAACTTCAGTAATGTGCTGTCAGTGTAATACCAACTTCAGTAATGTGCATGCAAGTGTAATACCAACTTCAGTAGTGTGCCTGTAAGTGTAATACCAACTTCAGTAATGTGCTTGCAAGTGTTATACCAACTTCAGTAATGTGCATGCAAGTGTAATACCAACTTCAGTAATGTGCATGCAAGTGTAATACCAACTTCAGTAATGTGCCTTTACAGTGTAATACCAACTTCAGTAATGTGCTGTAAGTGTAATACCAACTTCAGTAATGTGCATGCAAATCTAATACCAACTTCAGTAATGTGCATGCACGTGTAATACCAACTTCAGTAATGTACATGGAAGTAAAATACCAATAAACAGTGAAATAATGAATGTTATTTAAGAAGCTGTGTATAAGAAAAGCTTATTTTATGAACCATGTTTAGTAAATTGATTTAAAATGAGGTGACATGAGTTTTTGACAGAACAAGTGGCCTCAGTAGCTCATTGGATAAGGCTTTGACCTTTAGAGCTGCAGATCTCTGCCCTATGTGTGACTCCCTGACTATAGCTGCAGATATCTGCCCCATATGTGACTCCCTGACTAGAGTTGCAGATCTCTGCCCCATGTGTGACTCCCTGACTAGAGTTGCAGATCTCTGCCCCATGTGTGTTCACTCCCTGACTTTAGAGATGTCCCATGTGTGTTCACTCCCTGACTTTCACTCCCTGACTTCAGTGCTGCAGATCTCTGTCCCATGTGTGTTCACTCCCTGACTTTAGAGCTGCCCCATGTGTGTTCACTCCCTGACTTCAGTGGTGCAGATGTCTGCCCCATGTGTGTTCACTCTCTGACTTTAGAGCTGCCCCACGTTTGTTCACTCCCTGACTTCAGTGCTGCAGATCTCTGCCCCATGTATGTTCACTTCCTGACTTTAGAGCTGCCCCATGTGTGTTCACTCCCTGACTTTAGAGCTGCAGATATCTGCCCCATGTGTGTTCACTCCCTGACTTTAGAGCTACAGATCTCTGCCCCATGTGTGTTCACTCCCTGACTTTAGAGATGCAGACCTCCGGCCCATGTGTGTTCGCTCCCTGACTTTAGAGCTGCAGATCTCTGCCCCGTGTGTGTTCACTCCCTGGCTTTAGAGCTGCCCCATGTGTGTTCGTTCCCTGACGGAGGCGTGTCTGATGGGAAACTTCATAATTCATTTCCTTTACCTTTGAGGTCACTATCCCAGTATACTGTAATATGTTTTATTGTGACTTTACAAACACCATTTCATTTCATTTCTTTTCAATCTAAACTTAATTGGCATTTAAACTCAAAGATTTCTAAAGAACTGCCGGTGCCACATATCGGCAGAATGTAATGTTTACCTGTTTACCTGTTTACCTGTTTACTGTCAAAAATCTGTATGCTAATAAGGTAATGGCTTTACAAAACAGTTACAGCATAGCTGTCATAAGAAATTGATTGAGTCACTTGAGTCATTTCCATTGTTAAGATTATTATAAACTTTTGTGTTTTCGTATGCTATATGCGGTTTATTGTGGGAGTGGTCTCGGCCTGCAAATAAATAATTAGCAAGGAAATGATAACCTCATTTTCGTCCTCCCAAAATGACAGACTGTTTCGATTTGCAGGTTATGTGTCGTGGTGCTAGTTTTGTCCAGCTGTATTGCCCTTTACTGGCTGCGACGAAGGTTTTTAATACAGCAGTTA
>JAWPHD010009970.1:0-98403 GCA_037043455.1 Cyrtodaria siliqua
TGTCGACTGAAACAGAAATACAATTATGCAGGTGTATCAATTAAGAAAATTTAATTAAATGTTAATTTAAGGGTAGCGAAAGCTTCGGGATTACCTATCGAATCATTAAAACACAATGCCTGGTAAATTGTTGTTTAATCAAGCAGTATCAGGAATGCTACAACATTTCACTACTGACCTTAAATAAAATAAATGGTTAATGATTTACGAAACATTTTGTTAAATTTGACATTGCCGAGATAACAAAACATAGTTTACGGAAGAATGTTATATTTCTTCTCGTTCCAAATTGAGTATTTGTGATTATTATCATTCATTTTCACAAATTCCTTTAAATATTATTGTTTCCTTGCATGTCGGCAGCTAATTTCGCCTTCCTTTCGGAATATGGCAATCTTTGAAGTTAAAGCGTTTCAATCCCGCGAGACTTTGTGTATTTTATTATGAACCTAGGGGTATAACGTTATTGACCCTCGTAGAGCAGGGGAGAATGAAAAATTGAAACGTAACTCATATTTTGGCAAATATTTATTAAATAATATAAAACTGATGCAATTATGATTACAAGATACAATACAGAATGTTTATGGGTAACTAATGGTGATAAGTTACTGCCACGGTATTACACAAGAAAAGATGTTGTTTTGGTAAGATTGGCAAAATAATGGGAATAAAATTCTGTGTTTTGTCGATTTCACTTACTGACAACTTGTTTAGCAGTCTCAGTAGTAGATATAAGGCCAGTGGTTTAGATCTGCAGACCTCTGCCCTGCAGGTAGTGGAATGTCTGCTGGAAAACGTCATTTTACCGGGGCTAGATATTTCCATCTCACTCTTCTCACCCATAGATATTTCCATCTCACCATTCTCACTCATCTCACCCTAGGGTCGAGATAAAATTCACGCGCAGCACCAACATGTAAAATGTTAGTAGTTGGCAACGCACAACATGTCTCTGATATGCAAGAAAAAGAATCATGGGTATTCGGTTCAGATAGGTAATTCCAACCCTCTGTGTGTTTTAATCGGAACCGAGGCCCTGCCGAGGTTCCGATTAAAACACTGATACAGAGGGTTGGAATTCCCATCTTCAGGGCCTCGGTTCGATTAAAACATTTACACATGAGGGTTGGAATTCCCCACCTTCAGGGCCTCGGTTCCGATTAAAACATTTACACGGGGTTGGAATCACTGGATACCCAGGAAAGATTCTTATAATCTTTTATCTCATCTCCCTCTGAGTCACGGTCCCAAAATTACCTTACAAGTATTAAAGTGAAACCCCATTTCATTTGCTGGCAATTTCAATAAATATTTTTTAACACTGTTGCATTACAAAACATTTCATCGTCGTTGGGTTGAATTGGGATATCACGGCTCACCAACACAAAAAAGGTTATATGGCGCCAACAGGAATGGAAATTCAAGGTCCACACTCCATTTACATCTAGATACAAATATTCAGAATGGACCTAGAACTTTCTCACCTGTAGAACTGCAGAGTTGCTGAAAATTCTATTGTAACCACTTATCGTTGTTGGACACTGTCAGGCACGTAGATGTTTACAAGCCCATACACAGCTGCGTATGAACATTTTAGAAAATAAATAATAATGCATTTCAAACAATTTGAATAATTTGATCTACTACGCGCCTGGTTGTTAAGCAATTAACATGTCGCCAGTTGTCAATCATTTATCCATTTCAACCAATCAACCAGAACGATAACTCCGACAAACAACAGCACGTGTATAAAGCACGTGCAGCTATGTTATATAAACTATTGTCAATATACTCCGACATCAACAATAGGGCGGAGATATCTAAGTACTGGCGACATGTCAATTATATGATGGTTAATTCCAAATCTCCAGATTGCATGATGTAGAGATCTTTTAAACAAATGTTCTACCCATAATTCGTAATGTGTCACAAATCATCAACTTCGATTTAAAAAAACACTCTAAAAGTAAAACAAATATGAAATGATTTGAGTGTAAGTCAATCGGGCAGTGTGAAGAAGGTCCAGGTTACTTATAGTTAATACTCAGAATCAAATGGGCAATCAATAGCCTTTTTTTGTACCATTATTATATTTTGTGCTCATTTAAAGCTGTTAACAAAAGAATGCATGTTACTAAATGGTGCAGTTGTGAATTAACTATACACATATACAATGTTTATATTCCGGGGATTAGACAACCGCAATGAAGACAGCAACTCAGGAACTTAGACAGACCGGAGTAGCCAACACTGGGATATTGGAATTACATTACTGCCTACCCTGTGGAATTAGACATAAATGTTGCTCCTAAGGATGGGATTTAGACGTTCAAGTTGTGCATGAGTCCAATTCCACTGGGTATGCCTGACGTAACCCCCCCCCCCCCCCCCCAATATCCCCCAGGCGTGTACCTGGGCATACTCCTATACGCCCGTGTGTACAATTCAGAGTTGGGTGTCGGAAAAATGAAAAGCTAAAAATGCAATAAAAACTGAAGCCGAAGGGGCGTTAGTGTGATGGGGAATAGCTTCAAAATATGTTTGTAAGTCGCTCAAAACTATTTATTTAGGATTAAATTTCGCGAGGGAGGCCCCCCGGACCCCCACCAGTGGGAGGAGGTCAATGCCACACCCTGCCCATGAGTATACCCAAAAACACTCCAGGTACGCCCCTGTTAACAGCACACAAACACAAACAAGTCATATTTTATATGGTGCCAACAGAAATGACCATTACATCACAAGCCATCATAAAACTCCATTCAGTTTAAGAATTATATATTAAACGGCTGGAAACACATTTTTCAAATCAGTCCAATCTAATATTCAGGCCTGTTAAGATTTACGAGAGGACCAAAGTACCAAAGTACAAATTCTGTATCGTCCACAGAATTACGATATGTATTTATCCAGATAGAGAACACACCCAGGTTAAAAATAAATAAAGGGAGAAAGTTTTTGACACATGCAACATTTAGGGAATTGCTGTTATCAACAAAGTGTGACATTGAATTGATGTTTTATTATCTGACCTTCAATAAGGCATGTCAGATGCTAATCTGCCGATCATATTTTGGCACTAGAAAAAAAGGTCATCCAAATAATCAACCTCAAATAATCAAATCAAAATATCATGTGTAGATTTATAAATTCCTTTCAATTTTTTAATGGGTGAAGGAAATGGTTTGTGCAGACCTTCAGTTGAGTTGAATTGGGTATTACAGCACATGACACAAAAAGGTTAGATGGCACCAAAAGGTTAGATGACACCAAAAGGAATAAAAAATTCCAAGCCCACCCTCCATTTATTGATGAAAATATGCAGAATGGGCCAAAGCTTTTCTCACCTGCAATGTTTCTGCAAATTATCATAAACAATATTTTTCAGTCACCACTTGTGTGGCCTCTCAAAAACCACATGGGGATCATGTCAAATCGAAAAATAAGTCAAGGTACAAATATCGTAAGATTGCCGTTTGCTGTTTTAAATTATATCAATGAAAGTAGTGCCTGTTAAGTTGTTGTTAAGAAACCCATGTGGTTTCCGAGAGGTCACGAGAATGTTGCAGAAAAATTATGTCGAGTATTTGTTTGTATGGTGTTTTTTTAAGTCATTTTCAACACATGCAAGGTTATATATGACAGTTGATTACTGAGGCACTTTGTGGGGTTTATTCACAATGAAATTACCAGTTTTATTTATAAGCCAGCAGAATGCGCAACTTTCAAAAATCTAAATTTGTTATAGTTATAGGGTTTAGTAGATCCTCGTCTTTTTGTGTTCTCCTCTGGCTGACATATAGCCCACCGCTGGCAACGGTACACCAGTCTGAATCCACGCCTGAAGGTTAACTTGTTGAAACATAATATACTGAATATAATCAAGATAGTTTTATGACTGTTCAATATAATTATGTTCATTATATGGTCCTAGTACCGTACGAAAAATAACACAACTTTTCATTCATATTTTGAAGTGACACACGGCAATCTTGATGTCTTAGTAACTTGCTACATTCATTTAATGCTATCTAGTTCTCCTTAAAAGAAGCTTATACAATTTTAAGAGGTTTTAAGGGGTTACAAGTATTTTTTCTAGAAAAATCTAAAAACAGGATAAAAATGTCATACCAATCAGAACGTGGTGGTAGCACAACTGAAGCCTTGATCTGGTCTGAAATTTGAATTTACCATAAATTTTTGAATGAAATCTCCTGAGATGCTCAAAGAGATCACTCTTTGTCTGATGGTATGCAAACAGAGCACAAACAGAATGCAGTTTAAAGATTTATAAAAAGGGACATAACTCTGCCAAAATGGAAGTCAAGAGTTATTGGCCATGTGCAACAACATTCCTTAAGATGAATATGTGTGTGAAGTTTTATGAACAGAGGTCAAACACTTTTCAAGCGATCGACAAAGTGATTCTGTATGCCATGCTACGCAGGCGACACAAAACTCTGTTGGCAAATAAATATAAGGTACATAAAAGATATATACAAGTAACTGCTAGTTTTTTGTTTGATACATTTATTTGTTCATTATCCGTTAAATAAAATAGGATAAATATTATCATCTTTTTAGCATAAAAACACAAATATCCTTCAAACACTATTCTCTTTCTTCCAGAAAAACAGTTTTTCATAAGTGTATGATGAAGGTGATCACGCTGTTTTGAGCTGATTTGAATTGGGGCTTTATGGTGCACCAACACAAAAAGGTTATATGGCGCCAACAAGAATAAACATTCCAGGCCCACTATCTACGTACATCTAGATAAAATATGCAGAATGAACCTAGAACTGTCTCACCTGCAGAACTGCAGAGTTGCTTCAAGTTCTGTTGTAAGCACTCCATTTTTCGTTGGAGCCACGATCATTGTTTTCTGCCACAACTCAAGAAGCCCCTCAAACAATACAGGGACAATGATGAAGATATTTAATGAACATGAATTCGAGGGGATTTTACCCCTTCGCCTGGATATGCAGTGACCCTATTCTTTCCCGGTAACCATACGGGGCGCATCATAAAAGTGAAAACTCATTCAAGTAAAAAAAAAATTACAAAATAAATTTACATTTATACATACATAATTAATTATATATATTAAGATCTATTATGATTATTTAAATGTCACACATTTTAAAGAAGCAACATTTAGTACTCGCTAACAGTACAGTGTACACAGATATACATTTACTCACATAACACTGGAAATATAACGTCCGGATAGAGTGTATCCATTTAAGAATAACGGCCACTGTTCTAGATTATTAAAGAATAATAGGCCAATATAAAAGATTAGAGACAAATGAGCCTAAAATTGACAGAAACATTTATAAAGAATATAGAAAATAAATAACAATTACCCAAAACTTCCACTTGGCAAGATGAGGGCTATTCCATTAAAAATACCCGGGACCCCAGGAAGGCAATTTAATAAACATCTATGGGTGAACCCTATTTTCAAAAATGCGGTTCTTTAAACTCAGTGTTGCATCTATGGGAGGGTGTTCAGTTTCAAAAGTGCATCCATGGGGTCCCATGTACCAGTATGTTTTAATGGAAAAGCCCTGAAGAGTACCATATCACTTCCCCCACTCCCCCCTTTTTTACGACAATAAAACAATCAACGCAAATTAAAAGAGAATAGAATATATTTAATGGGACATATAGCAATTAAGGTCTGTTCTACACATGTTCATGTATCAAAACTTCTACAAAATTGTCTATCTTTCTCATCGAATCCCTGAAATTAAACAAAATTACATTCTTTTTGGTTTGACACTAGATTAAGAAAGTATGAAATGCAATAAAATTTTTCTCTTAAAAACACCGACCCCATATTCTCGAAACTTTGTCCTGAAAGTTTCGGGAAGAAAAACAATCACTGAAAAAAGTTACAGCTAAAAGAAATATATGAATTTTGAGCTTGAGTATAAGATTTTAGCTGAGCAAGTTTCGAGAATATGGGGCCTGGTATTCCTGAAGCAGTTATCAAGCTATCAGCACTTCAGTTAATCCAGTATCATTTTGACTTAATCTGCTTGCACTTGGACTCTTATTGTTCTACCTTAGCTTTAAATATATTATTGGTATAAGACATAGAGGATCTTACATGAGTACTCATTCATTATTGAAATTTATTAAACGTGTCAGCAAGAGCCTCGCATTATATCATTTTTGCTAACAAGTTTAATAAATTCAATAATGAATGAGAATGAATGTTAGATTCTATTTATCACATAACTCATATATCGACTTTAATTGCATTTTGCCTGTTGCTTAAACACGCGAAACCAACATAAACTCTGGGAATTGGATCATAGTCATTATCAATTTTTTTGACAGCTCATACTAGGCTTATTTGCACACTTATATAACAAGTGGTATATCGAAAATATAGAATGGTGTTATTCAACTCCCACACCGTAAGTTATGTGATAAAATCAACAATCAGTTAATAAACAAACACAATTTGCTTTGAACTGCTCACATAATTATTAACAATGATTTGCTAATATGGAAGTTTGCTTATATGGAAGTTAGCTAGAAAAACTCACAAACTCATTAATATAAATGTGAAAATACTCAATTTTGAGATTCCACACTTAAAAGGCGACAAAAAAAATAATTTTCAAATAATTCAGATATTTTTCACTGGTATAAAAAAGGTAACTACAGATTCCTAACAAGAGTTCCATATTTTACCCCATGTAGAAAAATTGTAATATAAATAGTGTTGTTTACATCAAAACGTTTGCTTACGTTATTTTGAGACGCCCCAGTGAGACTGGAAGGATATATAGGAGTCTGGGAAATCATAAGTGCCCTACTCTTATCATCGAATGGATTCTTGTTCTTTACATGCTAGATGACAGACTCAGATACACGGGACTGGCGTGGAGGACACATCGAAGCAGCCCAGTGGTGCCATTGAGGCTCGAACACACAATCCCATGCCTCGAGAGTCAAACCACTGCTATCCACTGGCAAGAAAGCACATAGTCTACATCACACAGTGTCAACACTATCCGGTTTATACGGTTTATTTCTTTTGCTATTTGTATAATCCACATATTGTATTGTATTTACATGTACCAGTGAAACACTGAATCTTATAGCGAAAATAAAACTTCGTATTTTCATGTTCACCTTATATTCACTGGATCAAAAAAAAAAGAAAGGGACACAACCATCAGGACATATAGGGTTAAACCGTAAATGTTTGTTTCCCTTTAAAGTAGCTATCCCGCCAACTACAGCCCGCAAATTTTACAATCATCTGTACATTGTTTCTAAACCTACTGATGACGAGGTATATCTACCTTACATTTTTTGAGAATCCAAGCTCTACAATATAAACGACATTAACCAGCCAGACCAAACCCCAAAACTGGAGAGTTGAATTAAGAGTTATCAACTCATAATTCATTTTACGCATATTCAATCACGGGTATTAGAAGAACCCATAAATCCTATACTTTTAATCAGCACATATACATTAATATATGACCTGAACACCTGGATAGAGTTGATGTAGTGTAGTTTTGTAGCGTAATTTTGTCATTATTTGGCAGGTTAGTGTTTTTAATCAAACAGTCGATAATATTGCTTTATTACAGTTATGAAAGTCTTGTTAAATATAATCAACATTTATTTCCCTTTGATCCAACACATTTAAACATGCATTATATCAGAATTGAATTGAATTGAATTGGGGTTTCAAGGCGCAACAACACATAAAAAGGTTATATGGCGCCTAACAGGCATGAACATGCCAGGCTCATCTTCCATATACATCGAGATAAAATATGGAAAATGGGCCTAGAACCTTCTCACCCTGAACTGCAGAGTTGCTGCAAATTCTATCGTAGAAACTCCATTTACGCTGGATCCATGTTATTGTTTTTCTGCTACTGCTCTTTTGATGCGAGCGAGATAGCACATGAAACAATGCAGGGATCATGATGAAGACCTTTAATGAACAAAAAATGATAAAATGAACATGAATTTGGGGGGATTCTACCCCTCCAAAGTGATCTGCAGTGGCCCTATTCTTTGCCCCGTGACCAAACGGGGGCTCCCGGGAAACACACGGGGATATTTACTTCAAGCCAATACATAGAGCATATTTGTTTGGAGTGAATATATGATTTATTTTTATCGAGTGAAAATATGCGAGTTTTCTCACTCCTAGATGAAAATAAATCCTATATCGACGATAAACCAACAAATAGTCTATTTATTATATACTCACAACCTTGAAACGTATGCAGAAAAAGCATAATGCGCCAAAACAATGACGTCAATTTAACGTCAACGGCGGCATTACGTCATTTTCGGTATTTCACATGTAAAATATAACAGGGCCCTCACGCTACTTTGGGGGAAGGGGCCCGCAGCCCTCAGAAGGGGGAATTTTTGTAACTGGGGGGAATTTTTACAACAAATAAAAAACTCTGTTTGATTAACACGTTTCACTTTATTAACATACATTCGTCAACCATCTGGTTCTTTTTCTGATAAAAAAACTCCACTTAATAACCATCAATGGCATGTTTTCATCGGAGATCCACATTAAAAGTCAACCCTTCTCTTCTTTTTATCCCGAAAAAAACCTATTGCCCTGTCCAGTTGGGCATCTGGTTGAGTCAGTGCCCGATAATAGTTAAAACGTCTTTTTCAAACCGGTAAACACGACATCGTGAGCATATCGTCTTGAAAATCGGATTTTTTTTTTTTTTTTTTTGGATTTTTTTTTTACGAATTTCTGAGGGGGAAAAATATCAATTTTTGGGGGAAAAAAAGATACTTTTCAGGTGGGGGACTGCCGCCGAATAACGGCGGCAGAAATGACCAAATGAGGGCCCTGTATAAACAATGAAAATATGAGGTTTTATTTAACATGAAATCCCCTATTTCACTGGAAAGTTTGTAAGGAAAATCTTGTATATATGCCTAAACAGTCTATCAAATCTTTTTAGAATCCTTTTATGTTTTTTATTTAGAATTTTGTCATTTTTGATTTCAAGAATTCAAGAAATTGTATGGCCGAGTGGTTAGTCTCCGACTTGAAATCACTGCTTTGTGGGTTTGAGCCTTTATGGGACCAGAATTCTTTAGGTGAGGAAGATATCCAGCTGGCTTGTGGAACTTGGGTGGTTCTTTCCAGGTGCCCGCCCGTGCCTGAAAATTGTCCCAAGGGGCATATGGGGTCTTCCTCCTCCAACTGGAAAGCAGCCATATGACCGTGGCTGTTGGTGCGACTATAAAATGCAATTCAATTCAAGAAATTCATAAATCAACGGGTCTTAGGATATTGTTATACAATATGAACTCAATCAGTAATGAGTATTTAACCCAATATTCCTAGAACAGATAGGTCTCGAAATTGTTGTAAAAAACAGATTTAGACTGTTTGCATCACTCAATGCTCATTGAGTAATGCATTACTATGAAACATTCTAAACATGATTTTATAAAAGACTGTTTTAAATGCTTCTTTAATCTCCTGTAGCCAGAATATGTAGTTCTTCTTCCGATACCGTATTTCCACTAAAAGCACTTGGGTGTTGTGTAAAATGCCAAGTGGCACTCTTATGGAATGTAAAAAAATAAATACCAGGTATATATTATATATATATTTAATTTTGATGGGGGGAATTTTTGGATACAAAAGATTGAAAATGTACTAAATGTATAAAAATTGAAAAGGTGGGGGAGCGCTACTATTATGGGAGGCGCTGTTATTAGGGGAAACAAGTGTCAAAAGGGAAGCTATCAATTTATTAAAGCTAACCGTATATAATAATGCAACAAACATGATTTAATTACTCAATACTTGTACTATACACACACACATTCATGTCTCGCCAAATAGGGACCAAAGGCAAAATGCAATACAGAGTTATGGAACTTGTGTCCATGTGGCCTTGATGATACTGGTCATGTGCAACATTTGGAAGAATTTGAATAAGCAGTTTTGATGTTTCATCTTTGTTTGAATGGTCGATTTACTTAATTTTTAGCACATGTTAGGCCATATATGATGGTCGATTTTTTTGTGGCAGAGTCAGACCACCCCATTTTTCCTGGGTAGAACCAGTACTGCATACCTGTAACACTTTCTCACTTGACATTGTATAGCTCGCAGTGGGATTGGAACCGGTAACGTTGAGGTTGATGCAACCGTTATCACCGTCACAAAAGTAATACCTATGTCAAAAATATTTAATTTTGACTTTTGTTAGAAATTTAAACAAGAAGCACCACCCATCAGTGCAGAGGCTCGACTTTCGAGGCCTTGTCTATTTATTGGGAAACTAAGTTGAAAGGCATAATTCTGCTTAATTGCCTAACAGAATTACGACACGTTTCTCCGAGTTCTTCATATGGAAGTGTGAGGAATCCGTGGCCTAGTGGCTAGAGTCACTGACTTGAAATCACTTGCCTCTCACAGCTGGAGGTTCGACCCCTCAGGAGCCTAGGAATCGTTATGTGAGGAAGCTGCCCAGCTGGCTTACGGAACGTCGGTGGTTCTACCCAGGTGCCCGTCCATGCACAAAAATTGCCCGGAGGGTCACCTGGGGTCTTCCTCCACCAATGAAAGCTGGAAAGTCACCATATGACCTTAGCTGTTGATGAGACTATAAAATCAAATTCAATTCAATTAGTTTAAACATATTTCTTTGACATCGATTGTGAAAAAAGTTCTTGAAACTTATATTAATCACTCTCGATGGCTTCCTAGGTAGAACCAGTACTAAGCAATGTGGATTAATTATCTTGCTCAAGGATAAGTAACATGGCCAAGGCAAGGATCAAACCCACAACCTTTCGATCTTAAGTCCGGCGCTCTACCACTGGACCACACACTCCACTCCATTTAATTCATATGGAAGTGAATGCATGTCTAATGTGTCATTGAATTCTTTAATGGGATTCTAAGATATACCGGTAATGAAAAATTTCAATTAAAAAAATACTTGACAAGCTTATCTACAAAACTGTAACCATTTTTTCTAAATATAAAATGGGCTATAAGTTTGTTAAAAAAATGCACGAGTTTTTGAACCTGGCTGTTTGAAGTTGTCTAATGATGCCGAATACATGTGTGATGTTTCAATCCATTATGTAATGTAGTTTCCGAGATACAAGCTTCTATTCAATTCAACCTTATCTAAGTATAAAAAAGGAGCATAACTTTGTTAAAATAAAAGCTTGTTGTAGAACCGGTCTGCATGACGTTGTCAAATGATGCTGAATACCGATACATGTGTAAAGTTTCAATTCTTTATGTAAAGTAGTTTCGGAGATACAAACTTACACAGAAAACCTTTTACTGGACACAGACGACGATCAACTGATGACAATTGCTTTCTTTTTCTTCAAAAAAGTCGAGCTAAAATCTTTTGATTAATCAAACATTCATACTAAAACTAATTGTTTGGCACTGCTTCCATGTAAATATATCTTACTAAAGCAAGTTAATGTAGCATAACTAGGACAATAACACAAGCAACACAACTTTAACAAATACATTTTAATCACATCGCAAATTTGTCTCAGATCGGTTCTTCATTATTATCATGCATGACTTTGCAAAAATCATACTTTGAATTATATGGATCCTTTACATGTATAACATACAACCTAGGCACATATTTAACAAAATTATGTCTCGAAGATCTGAAGGTTATGTCTAGTAACACGTTTCTAAAACAGGTTTTAATCACATCTCAGGAAATGCCTACAAAACAAACATTTTTTTAGACATAATTTTAGTACATAGATGTCAGAAGAGAAAAAATGCCTACAAGAAACCAAGCATAGTAGCACTAGCAGGTTGTTGTTTTTTTTGTGTGTTTTTTTTACAAATAACACGTTTATTACAAATAAACACTTAATTTAATCTTAATGAAGTTGTAAACAAGGAAAGACAGTATGTACACAATTTAAGAAATATATCGAGTTTGGTCTCATCGAGTTGGTTAAATTAACCATAATGAGACCATACTCTATTTAATTTGTAGCATGTCTATTTCACCTGTTTGCCATACTCTAACTTCCAATAACTGGTAGTTAAAGTACATAATTTATTCTGACAGGTGTTATTTTCAATTAAACAATTTACACCTTTGCAAATACAAAGGAAATTTCAGTGACCATGCTACAATATGATATTATAACTTTGAACTTTTCTATAATTTTTTCAATAACATGATGGCTACAGAGGTACGGTGGATCTAACCAGAGACGGCAGAAGGCGTAATCTTTCCACTCCCAAAGAATGTCATCCCTTTCCACTCCCAAACAATGTCATCCCATAAGGTATGCGCACAGAATCAACATTGTAAGTAATAGAGCTAAGTATCTATGCAACAGGACTGTTTTGCAGAAATATTTAATTTTTGAATTCAGAACACCTCAAAGTAATCTTTTATTTTATCTGCGGTAACGACTAATAACCGACATGACATGGCGTGTGGAGTAGGTTACACAATGTTACAGAGCGCCAGAGAAAGCGGAGTATTTGAGTATTTTACTCATGTTTTTCTTAAAAAATTCCTCAAATAATAAATAATACAAATGTGAATATCACAACACCTAAACTTAAATACTTTAAACTTTTAAAAATCCTGAGTATTATCTGTGGTGTCCCATGGCACGATTTTATTCGAAATCAGAATTTATAAAAAAAATTGCTTTAACATGGGTTTATTATTAAGAACAAAGATTGTAATTTTTGTTTTTCACTCAATTTAATCAGAAATGTTTCTTTTAAAATGTATATACTTGTATGTTGAGTTCTTCACATCCACTGGAAAGCATGCACTATTTAAAAATATATTTTACTCTGAACTTGTCCCTTGTTACTCTGACATTCATTTGGAATCTGATGAGTAAATACTCATTGCAGACAAAAATGAGCTCTGGCTCTGATTCTTACTTCAGTTTTACCAGTTGCAAGAAGCAGTCAACATAAATTGATGAACATTTAATCAAGTATATGTTTTTTTATAATAATATATTACTATTATAAACTTGAAATGAATTATTCAGGAACTTTTTTAGCAGGAGCAAAAAAGATTGACGAACATTTACGATGAATACTAGCTAACATTTTGGGTTAATATAGATGATGTTAATGCTATGAATGTTTTGGAATGCTTTGTGAAATTAATTCACCAGTCATCTGAATCCCATCCCCCGCAATCCCAACACTTCTAGGACATAGCGCAACATTTATTTAAAGGCAAACTTTCAAATACATAGCTAGAAAGTTGCCATTTGACCTTAGCTGTTGGTGAGTATAAATTCAATTCCACAGCCCCCAAATCAAGTGTAAAGTACCTCATTTAGGGAAACAAAACTTTTCTACACCCGTCAAATTGATATATTACAAATCCAGCGACATTTCCCGCCCTATAAAATCCTTGCATGCCATGTCCCTGAAGTGTAGGAACCTGGGATGCAAATGAATAGTGCATAAAATAATCCCACAACTCATTCCAAATGTTTATGAGCTTTAATATAAGGATCTGAATCAGATTTTTATATCAGAGATGACAATGACGCAAAATTTAATCCAAGATGATATTACACCCAGCCCCAATCTACAGACTGGTCCACAGTATGGTATGAATGTTCCATTCTGCTGGTCTAACGTAGGCACTATTGTACACATTGAGGATGTGCAGGTGTGTGTTGACGGGATATACTACAGCACTCAATAGTCCCAATACCTTGCCTGTTTCGACTGGGTTGGCGAACTTCTCTCTGGAAAAACAAGGTCTACATAATTGTTCACCCAAAGCGTCAGGTGTTTTTTCAAATTTAAATTGCACAGACTGCCAAATGTTTAAAACAGTCACGAAACACTTTCATTATTAATTTTAAACCCACAATGCAAGGCAATAATGTTTAAATTGAATGACCAAAATCAAGTCATGCCTCTCACACTGTTGTTTACTCCTCGTTGTTATTGAATATAAACCTGATATCTGTTTAAATAAATTAATAAGTAACTAAATATAAACATCAATTCACTGGAGCTGGTAAACAGCACAAAATATATTTCATATTTTACCCTTATGGGGCCTGCCCTAGGGATGATCATGGTTCTAACAGAATATATTTCGTATTTTACACTTATGGGGCCTGCCTTAGGATTCTAACAGAATCTTATGGGGCCTGCCCTGGGGATGATCTTGGTTCTAACAGAATATATTTTATATTTTACCCTTATGGGGCCTGCCCTAGGGAGGATCTTGGTTCTAACAGAATATATTTCATATTTTACCCTTATGGGGCCTGCCCTAAGGATGATCTTGGTTCTAACAGAATATATTTCATATTTTACCATTATGGGGCCTGCCCTAGGGATGATCTTGGTTCTAACAGAATATATTTCGTATTTTACCATTACTGGGCTTGCCCTAGGGAGGATCTTGGTTCTAACAGAATATATTTCATATTTTACCATTATGGGGCCTGCCCTAAGGATGATCTTGGTTCGAACAGAATATATCATATTTTACCATTATGGGGCCTGCCCTAAGGATGATCTTGGATCTAACAGAATATTTCATATTTTACCATTATGGGGCCTGCCCTAGGGAGGATCTTGGTTCTAACAGAATATATTTCATATTTTACCCTTATGGGGCCTGCCCTTAGGATGATCATGGTTCTAACAGAATATATTTCATATTTTACCCTTATGGGGCCTGTCCTAGGGATGATCTTGGTTCTAACAGAATATATTTCATATTTTACCATTATGGGGCCTGCCCTACGGATGATCTTGGTTCTAACAGAATATATTTGATATTTACCTGGACTAACTTCTCTGTCTCTCCATACTTCTATAGCCTCATCTTGTCATTGATAGCCCGGGGGGTAGGTGCCTCCGGGCCGAGGGTATCCAGCATATCCAGGAGCTTGTCTGGCATAGGGGTTACCCGAAGTCTGCCCTGGCGCTGACATGGGCTGCTGCTGGGGTTGCTGTGGCTGGGAATAACCATAGGGGCTAGGCTGTTGTTGTTGTTGGCCAGGTTGGCCAGGTTGAACCTGAAATAAAGTTAGAAATACAGGAATCTTGTTTTCATTAAACACATCTATCTGTCTCAATTGTCAAGTGGCAGTTGTCATCTCGAGCGAGGGTTTGAATGTTCGCTGCAGCACATCTGAAGGTCTCTGTTCTTACTCCAATGTTCCTAACTAAAGTTATTGAGCAGAAACATTTGTCTATTTTATTTTTAGTATCAGTGACCTTGACCCCAAATGCAATCCCAAGCTTCCTTTCCATAGAAGCTACATACACAGCAAGTTTTGTTCATTGACCTCATTCCTAACTCGAGTTATTGAGCAGAGACCATTTTTCAATTTTTAGAAACAGCAACCTTGACCTTGACTCCAGTGATCTCAAATGCAATCTCAGCCTTCTTTTCTAGGTAGCAATTCTTGTTCCAATATCTCATTTCTAATTAAACGTTATTGAGGGCAAACAATGAGTTTGAGGCCGCCCGCCCACCAATCTACATTCACCAAATCTAATAACCCAAATTTTCCAGAAGAAAGCCTGGTTGAAAACCTGATGCCATTTAGCTTTATTTCAATATGCTTGCCATTCAAATCGTCGAATACAACAAAATGCATTTTGCAACAGTAAATCAATCGATTAACGGTCACAATTTGTGTGTAACAGCTCCTATAATGAATTTCGTATTTTTTATAGGGGTCACATATACAGTCCACACTCAATAACTCGAAGTTCAAGAGTCTGGAAGAAGAGTTTGACCTATCTGAAGTTCATGGATTTCTGCAGACTGGTTTTCTTCTTATTCATTACCCCACCCACCAGTTTTACAGTGTGTTTATATTGCCAATACGAACAGGTTTTTAATAAAATACAAGTATTTGTTATGCTTTTTCATTTTATAACTATTCATTCAACATATATTCAGATTGAAGAGAAAAATGAAATTACATTATTAAACTCACTTTATCGAGCAGTTTCTTGGTCAGTTTACATAATGCCTGTAATTGTACTTTTGTATCCAGACCATTTAATATATAAAGTTATATCAGCAAAATCTTCCAAAGATTGGCATATAATATTTATGTTATTACATTTTATTAAGAATGACAACTTAAAATACAAACATACTATAGTTCTTATTATAGTAGTATGCCTTGGACTGGAAAATAAAAGTTATTCTATTCTATTCTAAGTTAACCCAAAACTCAAACTTATTTTTAATTTATGAAAACAAACCTTCTTGTTACAATGGTAAGTTTACCATGCTCAAAAAGATACAATATCTAACAAACAATTCACAAACAATGCTGTAAAAGTGCCACATATTCAAAACATCTCAGCAATTGTTTGCTTCACACTCTACTTTGACGTGGCTTGCAAGTGATCGAACTTGCCTTTGGCAATTCAATTGAACTTCTAATAAACAATTATACAGTCAAAATGTATGTCAGGGACTAAAAAAATATAGTTCGAGTAAGTGAATAATTCGACTTGGTGAAATCTGACTTGAAAGAAGTCAATTACATAACCATTGAAGGAATCAAATCAGGATTGCGACTAAAATTCGACGTAAGCGGAATTTCGAAGTAAGCGAATTAGAGTTACTTAGTGTGGATTATGAGCATAGCAATCTAAAGTACCAACCTGGCAAAGTACAGATTTTACTGTTTTAAATTACGGATCTTGGCTATTTTGAAGAGTTTAACCAAAATGGTACGCAGCCCAGTTGTGAAAGGCTATACAGTATGCTTATGGGAAAATGAATAGTGGTGTGAGACCGTAACAGTTATTACCATGACCATATTCGTCGTAATGGAAGAATACCATACCTGTTGGCCTTGACCTTGCGAGAATGGCAGTTGTTGTGGCTGTTGCTGTGGTCCAGGAAAGCTTTGGACTTGGCCTTGACCTCCTTGTTGGGAGTAGCCACTATACTGCGGTGTGGAGCTGGTTCCGTATCCTGGCTGTGAACTTGGGGCTGGGGCTGGGGCTTGGGCTGGGGCTGGGGCACCACCCGGGAAACTCTGTGCCTGTGAAGTGGGGGCTGCAACAGGAAAACCTTGCGTATGTGAAGTCGGGGCTACTCCAGATATGTTTTGTGGTTGTGATGTTTGGGGATGGCCGGGGTAACCTTGCTGTTGTTGTTGTGGCAGTGAGCTAGGTGGGAACCCTGAAACAGACACCGGCATGATCGTGTACACGATGACAAGACTACTATACAACATGACATGTCAAATTGACTCTTTCTTTAAAAGAGGTACATTATGTTTTTTCTGCGGGGAAACAATTAGATTTTAAAAATGTTCTAATTAAGGTAAAAGATGTATCAATCATGTTACTATTCAGGTTTAACATTTGAATTCACCACAGATTATGAATGAAATTGGGCTCAAAATGCTTAAATTAACCCTGGTGCTTACCTAGGATAGCACATCTTACTGTGCAGAATGCTTACCTAGGATAGCACATCTTACTGTGCAGTGCTTACCTAGGATAGCACATCTTACATTGCAGAATGCTTGCCTAGGATAGCACATCTTACTGTGCAGAATGCTTACCTAGGATAGAACATCTTACTGTGCAGAATTCTTACCTAGGACAGCACATCTTACTGTGCAGAATGCTTACCTAGGATAGCCATCTTACTGTGCGGATGCTTACCTAGGATAGCACATCTTACTGTGCAGAATGCTTACCTAGGATAGCACATCTTACTGTGCAGAATGACTTTCCTTGTAAATAAGGAGGCATTTTAAGGCTCATTTATTTTATTCTAGCCGTTTAGAATAAAAAATACGATTTTTTTGTCAATTTTAAGTTTGACCCCTACAGCCTGATGTGCTCCTTTTAAATCTGACGAGATTACAGACTGAGTACTTTGTGTACTTTTATTCAAAATCATACATTTTGTTATCAACAGTTTTCCTCAACAAAACTGTTATCAATTTGTATTACATTCATTTACATTCGTTAGCTACGAGTAACAAAAACTATTTACACATAATGAAACTACATCTCATGCTATATATTAGATATAGAACAGTTTAAGCATATCAGACCAGGTCTTGAATTCACCAACCATTCCTGAGAATATTCTTAGATTTAAGCCCAAGTATGCAACTTTCAATCACACATATTTCTATAAGTTTAAAGGATAAATGTTCATAAGAAGCTGCTACGTATAAATATGATAAATTCTAATAAATAGCAAGTTCATACGATTGTTTATCTATGAAGGTCATGGGAATATTTGTGAATGAAATGTTAGTACTTCAAGTCTAAGAATAGTCTGAAGAATGGTTGGTGAATTCCAGGCCAGGAGTTATATATTAAGCTAGTTAGGTGTAATCCAGATAACTTAGTTTTCAAGTACCCATTAAAAGCATTGTTTTACTGAATGTGAATCTATCAAAAGTGTTTTGTTTGTTTGAATGGTGTTTTACGTCATTTTTAGCATGTACTAGGCCATATAAAATTACGATGGTTGATTGGTAGAAGCAGACCACCCCATTGAACCAATACTGTATATCTCCCGCCATCTGTAACAATCGTCACTTTCTGACCTGACTAGTCGAGCTCCCAGTGAGATTGGAAAGCGCAGGGGTGAGATACGAGGAAGTTTTAGACGCAGCATCTTTACTATCTCAGCCCGGAGGCACTCAGAAGTGTTTAGATACATTAGAGCACAGAATAGTCTTGATTCAAACACATTAAGAGGCACTTCAGAAGTGTTTAGATACATTAGAGCACAGAATAGTCTTGATTCAAACACATTAAGAGGCACTTCAGAAGTGTTTAGATACATTAGAGCACAGAATAGTCTTGATTCAAACACATTAAGAGGCACTTCAGAAGTGTTTAGATACATTAGAGCACAGCGTAGTCTTGATTCAAACACATTAAGAGGCACTTCAGAAGTGTTTAGATACATTAGAGCACAGAATAGTCTTGATTCAAACACATTAAGAGGCACTCAGAAGTGTTTAGATGCATTAGAGCACAGAATAGTCTTGATTCAAACACAACTGTATCAAGCTGCCATTTGCTTTTCCAGCTTGTTATATTTAAGCAATAAACATTATTCTGTTCTGTTCTCTACCTGGGGCCTGTTGTCCTGGATACTGTCCTGGTTGACCTTGGGGTTGACCCTGGGGTTGGGATGAGGGGCTCTGCCACGGAGGTATCTTCTGTCCACTGCCTGGGGCATACATCCCTGATGGTGTGCCTGAATGGATTGTAGGTAAAATAAATTTAGGAACAGTATTTTATTGGAACAGTATTTTATTGTACTTCAGTGGTTTAAAGATTGGTAAAAGAAATTGTGCACATTCATGAAAACACAAACTTGACGGATTTCTTTTGAATTATTTTATAGTTTCAAAGCTTAATGCATAATCTTTCTATGCTATGTCCCGCGGCTGAGTGGTTCGAGTCTCTGACTTGAAATCACTTGCACCTCACTGCAGTTGGTTCGATCCCTCATGGGCCTAGGAATCTTTATGTGAGGAAGCTATCTAGCTGGCTTGCAGAACGTAAGTGGTTATACCCAGGTGCCCGCCTATGCAAGAAAATTGCCCAGAGGGGCACTTGGGGACTTCCTCCACCAATGAAAGCTGGAAAAGTCACCATAATTATGACCTTAGCTGTTGGCGTGACTATAAAATTCAATTCAATTTAATTCTATGTCCACAGATGATCAGTGTTTAATAGACCCAGTATATACATCCCAGTACTTCCCCTGTTTCTTATACATCTCATGCATACTTCTCCTATTCCATAAACCTCTTAATGTTAATGGTAAAGCAGAGTTTTATTTAAATATAATTCAGCATCGAGTAAAAAAGAAATGAACAATATGTACAATAACAATAACAATGTCATTTTTCAAGGAGGTGTTACAGCGACCATAAAATAATACAAATTTATTGTTTTTCATTTTTTAAGCTTATGCAGTTTTAACACTGGTAAATGCAAATTCACGATAAAGAGCTTCACAGAGTTTGCCATTTACTGCCGGCACTTTAAAGCACGTAAATGCCGACAAAATGTGAATCAATTCTTAAATAGTATTGCTCGTTTTCAGTCCTCCTGGTATACTTTTTCTTCATTTTTTTTTAATTTTAAGAATGGTTTCAAAACTTGTTTATGTTCATTTCTTTCCAGGACGATGTCAATCTGAGCCAGCAGCGAGAAACCCCATTTGATGGTAGCCTGCTCTACCGAGGTCTACTCCTATACCAGTACTACAGCAAAGATGATCTCGTACAGCACTGCCCAGCATCTTGCACGGCATTTTTTAATTTCCACTCAAAAGACAGAGTTTTACACAGACTTGTGTAAATCCCTGTAGATTCCTTATACACCTCTAAGTCAAATGGGTGGTCAAGCATTGTTTCTGTACGACAATATTTCCTTTAGGCATGTTTAGCAATGATTTTAATAGGAAGATGAGTCAGAGGGTGAACTCGGAATACTTTCTATCTTGGGATGAAAGGTTTGTAATAACCTTGTAAGAGTGATCGGGCCCAAGGAAGGCAGTTTAATAAACATCTATGGGCAGTGTTTTTTTCCCTATTTTTTGGGAACATAACCCATACCTTCTCAGTTGGGAATTTTAGCGCGATTTTTCATAAAATTGGGAATTCTAGCGTGATTTTTAATAAAAATTCGGAAAAATATCAAGTAAAGCATTCCTTTCATAATTATATCTTTAATACTGTTTTCTGTACACCAAGATAAACAGAAGCATTTATTTAAGCTTTTGAACCTCAATCATTGGATTGGCACACTTAAAAAAAGAAAGATATGTTTTGGCATTGGGAATATGACCAAATTTCGGCTATAAAAAAACCCTGATGGGTGAACCCTATTTTCTGAGATTTGTTTCTTTAAAAACTCAAATTCTGCATCTATGGGCAGGTTCAATTTCAAAGTGCCTTCCTAGGGTCCCATGTATGTGTTAATGGAAGAGACCTACTGTTATAGGCTCATTATAGTAGCTTTAAAGCAATAACTCGGACTTGATAACTGGGTTCTCACCTTGTTGTGCAGGTGTGCCAGGCTGGCTCTGTCCACCCACTGGCTGGGGCTGTTGTCTCTGGCCCGATGATGAACCTACACTTCCTATACTGTCTGGGGTGCCAGGTCTGTCTGTCATACATTATAATGAACTATAAGCAAATAATGAATGCAAAGTTACACATAACCAACATGTGAAGCCTTAAGAATATACTGAAATGCTGGCTAAATTGAACAGGACACAGAATTAACAAGAATATCGGTAGAACCAATGGATGCTCCCCGAATTGGGTGCTTTGTATTACAAAGGGCAATAGAATTTAAATGAAGCTAGAGCTATGGTTCTTATGCTCTCTCGTATTGTCCTTTATCGTGTGAATATTTACAGTCCCTTTAGTAGTTTTCGAGTCATATTCCGGACAAGAAATATAAGTATAAAAGTACCAAGACAAAAACTGTAATTTGAATAAAGATATTTTTTTTTTGTGTTCTCCTCTCATATTCCTCTATTATTGAAGTGAAGTTTCATTGCAGTCCCATTTGTAGATTTTGTCTCCAGACAAGAACTATAAGTATAAAATTACCAAGGCCAATAACTCTTATTTAAACTAGAACTGTCGCCGGAGGCAGACAAATACCCCCCGCTGGCAACTTGTTGGTGGGGTGGGTAAACATACGAGACTTTGTTCCTATAAGATATATAGACATATTATAGAGCAAAAGCCGAGAATTTACTATTTGACTACCAAGTATGAAATGCATTAAAAATACAAAGGGCCATAACTGAGAGGAAAATCACGACAATATGCACATCTCCTCTTGATATTGATAAAGAGCTATCAAAACAATTACATGTAAAATGGATACAGGGTTAAAGGGAATTGACCTGAAAGAAGAAAACGTGGGTATTTTGAGATGGTAAATTCGTTCTAGTTGAAAATTGCGGATATAATGATTTGTAGAATGAAAGTTTTGTAGAAAAGCTAATGGGAAACACTTATAAAAACAACAAGAATGCCATGTATCCGTTTAATTTGGTGTAACACTTTTTAGTCGAACTGCGTTGCAAATCCAGGCTTATAGTTTGGCGATTTCCATCTGTCTGTCTGTCCGTCTACGAGTCTTGATGTTTTGGTTAACGTTTTTGTTTTTTCCAAATTTCTCAAAAACAAATTGCCGAAAGCTTTGAAACTTGGCACACGTTCATCATCATTCCACTATGTTATATGGCAAGAAACACAACTCTGTCATGTTTCACCTGAAATATCCTCCCTTTTTACTTAGATTTTTATGTCAAAATGTTGAATTCACAATCCAGCATTCCCACCACTGTTGGTGCTTCACTTGTTTTTGAATTTGGCACTTTGTTAAAAACCTTCTTTGTCAATATTATTGTTTGGTGCTGCGAAATCCCCTTGTATGTCATGAAGGGGTTTGTTGGTTGGTCATAAATCCCCTTGTATGTCATGAAGGGGTTTGTTGGCTGGTCATTTTCAGCATATTTTAGGCTAAATAATTATGACGGTAATTTTTTTCGCGGTGGCCGACCACCCACATCTTCCTGCGTAAAAGGAATGTAAAGTTGAACAGTACTATAAGAAATGTCGTAATAACAGCCTTCACCTCTGTAAAGACTTAATAGTTTAAACCATTTCCATACATACCTGATACATCGCCAGATATACCGAATGACGACATGACCTTATTTTGTGAGTCATCTATAGATCGCTGCGTTGACAAGGGGTCAAACTCTTTACTTCCTGCTACGCTAGTGGGTGGGGGCATACGAGGAGCGGGTGAAGGGTGTCGGGGGCTGTGAATCACGGGCTTAGGGTTGTCCACTGGAAAAATATTTAAAAAAACAGGACCATTAGTTGCAACACACATACTGGGCTGAAAATATTACTTAAATATGGTGTACATTATTTTGTCAACCAAACAGCAGAGTTGTCATTAGTGGAAATGTGTAGTTATGTAAGAAATAACTGATTTCCAGCAGGTTTATATCAATACCTGGTGGGCGACCTTGAAGACAACTGACACAAAGGGCAGTAAGCTAGCACCTTTGATGTTTTTACGTACATTATAAACCCACTGGAAATACTTTATTTCTAATCTAACGTGGACATTTATGTATATAACATGTATAATACACACTTTTTTCGAGAGGCTGTGATATTTTTGTGTGTATTTCACAGCCTGCATCAAACAAAGAAAATATGCAGCTTCTTCCTGTTTTTTTATTTAATCTTGATCTGACAACTGATCTTGAAGTGTGACCCTGATCTATGAGGGACTAACCCAATTCCTGCGCACGACACACCTCAATGTCTTACGTATACAAATATTAATAAGTAGTATATATCATCACAAATTAACAAGGTTCAGAAAAAAAACTCGTTCTGATTGAATGATTTATATAATGTAACATTTCATTGGACGACATCATAGTATTGTGTAAACAAGCTGACTTTAAATAAATCGAGCATGGCGGCCAGTATGGAATGAAGTTTGACCGTTCGATGTCGTAAATGTTGTTAATGCCGACACGATTCAATGTTGTTTAATGTTTCTGCCATTGCGTCGCTATTTAACAACATTTGTAACCATGAAACTGTTGATGATTTAACCCTGTACATATTTACTTTTGACGCCAGATGAACTGCTATCAGCGGCTGTTGTACTGGTGGGGTCCTGCGGTTGCCTCTCGTCCAGTTTGTCCAGTAACTTGTTACACCTGTCACGCATCTGTTTTAGCTCATACTTGATAAATTTAATCTCTTCCGTTTGCAACGGCTCCGGCTTACCATTCACTGAAATGAGAGCGGATTCAGGATTTGACGACCTAGTATCAGTTGTGTAATTGTAAGGTTTATGGTTCCTTTATCTGTCAAGAGACGTAGTAACGTATAATTGATAACTCACCAATGCTTATATAGAGGTAGTAAAATTTTCCTGTAATTATAGAAGAGCATTTAAGGAAATAGTAAAATGTTCCTCCAATTATAGGACAGCATTTAAGGAAATAGTAAAATTTTCCTCCAATTATAGCAGAGCATTTAAGGAAATAGTAAAATTTTCCTCCAATTATAGGAGAGCATTTAAGGAAATAGTAAAATTTTCCTCCAATTATAGGAGAGCATTTAAGGAAATAGTAAAATTTTCCTCCAATTATAGGAGAGCATTTAAGGAAATGGATTGGGCTTTTACATGCATGCAATTAACACGCCATATTAGGTTATATCGGGACAGCAACGTCAGAGGGTGATGAGATGAAGGATGAAGTTTCCCATCGGACATGCCTCCGCCAGGGAGCAATCCCACACGGGAGATGTCTGTAGCTCCTAAGCCATGCCTTATCCACTCAGCTACCAAGGCCACTCGAGACCATTTAAGGCTTAGAGGTAGCATTTATCTTTATTTTCCTCTGGATATAACGTGCCTTATGAATCTGTGGACTGTTCACAGCTTGATTACCTCAATGACAACTACACAAAATCTGGGTACAAAGGTTGCAAGAATTCTTCACCTCCCTGTTCCTCTGTCCATAGGATTATTATTGTCAAAATCGTCAATATTTACTTCACTGTATAGCACAAATCAATTTTAGTATTATAAAGCACCGTATGGCAAAAGTCAGGTTTGCTTGTTTAAAGAACTTACCAAATAAAGTAATTTTTAATATCCTACTGCACTGTATGGCGAACGTCAAATCTGAGCTGTCAAATATGGTGATCAGGTCATTATCTGCAAGAAGTAGTTTTAAATATATAACATCATTTATTAGACTGTGCTCAATTGACATAAACCCTTTCATCTTAGATATGAACGTATTTCTTTGACATTGTATAAGAGTATGTAACCCTTTCATCTTAGATATGAACGTATTTATTTGACATTGTATAAGAGTATGTAACCCTTTCATCTTAGATATGAACGTATTTATTTGACATTGTATAAGAGTATGTAGATCACTGTGCTTTATTGTAACTGTTTAGTGGGACTTACACTGTCACACTTCAAAATCAGTTACTGAACAGTTTCTTCCAATCAATATTCTAATAAATTTAACAAGCAACACAAGAGGGACTGAGAACACTTACCTGGATAAAATGGTTCTCAAATTGCCTATACATAAAGTTTCATCCCCTTATCTACAACTCTTTAGAAGATAAGTTGAAACAATTTCAAACAGACACATATAATTACCTTGACCACTGACCTTAAAATGTGACCATGAATTGGAGTGCCACACACGTCCTTACATTGATTATACTCACACACATTAAGGTGTATCCGAAAATCTCAAGTGGTTTAGAAGTTATGGAACAGATATGAAAGTTTCATGACCTTGACAATACCACACCAAATTGTATTTGAGAGACATCAACTATTGATGGTACAACACACAAAGTATCACCTCATTATCTGAAGCAATTCAGATATTATGAACCAGACACAAACATTTGCCTTAATCAAAGCAGTGGCAGAAAAACAATAAACGTGGCTCCAGCGTAAATGGAGTTTCTACCATAGAATTTGCAGCAACTCTGCAGTTCAGGGTGGGAAGGTTCTAGGCCCATTTTCCATATTTTATCTCGACGTACATGGAGGATGAGCCTGGCATGTTCATGCCTGTTAGGCGCCATATAACCTTTTCATGTGTTGGTGCACCTTAAAACCCAATTCAATTTAATTAATCAATGAAGAGTTGAAATTGCTCATTATCTCACCCATCCAAGATTTTATACAAAATAAGGAATGTCACCAGTAAGTGACAAACGCTCCTAAAAAGTTTTTTTTACAGAAAAATTTCCCTTTATGAATTGAGGTTTCATAGAAATCCCTTCAATACTATTAAAGTTATGGCCGAGACACAAAACTGACCTTTTAACCCTTTGAGAGCATAAAAATCCAAAACCATTTACAAATGAAAAAAGTCTGGCCTTATCGTGTTCAGATTGTTTTGATATAACCAAGGGCAAAAACTGTTAATATAGCCAGTATTTTGTGCATTGTCAGACGCGTACATTTAAGAACCATAGTAATCTATTCATTAGTAGTGCATGTTCTAAACTAGTAAAATACACGTCTACGAACGGTGAGACGATTTTTGATATGCGCCGTCCTCCGACGTGCATATATGCGTTTGACTTTTTTATGTGTGGACCGCAGAGATTCTATGCGCTAGATCTAAAGAGTCCATTTAAACTAATACACTGAATTTTATAAGTGTACAACTTACCTAAAGTGAAGAATAATCCTTTGTTATCTATTTCATACTAAAATTTTAATCCAAAAAATATTTTGATATGAAATACATTAGTTTAAATCACGGTTTTTGGTCAAACGCAATGAGATGTCACGGCGCATCTATTATTGTCTGTATGTAAATTTAAAAAAAGCACCCCAGACGTCAAATAAATGTTAGTTCTAAACAATGCATTGATGAGCCGTTAAAGATCTGCTCACCTTCATCTTTATATTTGATGACAATGTCATCGGAGCCACTCAACTTTCCCCGGTAAACTCGCTGCATCATTAGTATCAACTCATCATAAGTGATATCCTCATTTGTGATCAGGATACGTCGAATGTCGTCACCCAATGCCACCTTGATGATCAACTTCCCTGTCAGATCTATACCAGGGTCATTCATTGTTGATGCAGCAGCGTATTACAGGTACAACTTGTTTAAGAACACTGCCTGAAATGTATAAATTTTGTTTAATTGTGCAATTCAACATTTATAATTTGCTGGAAATTATGCTTTTATAGAGTGAGCCGAAGTGTTCACCATTTGAAAGATATGCTTTTATTTTGGAGTGTTCTGTTCATTGGTAAGTGTCACTTGTGCATGCTTGACATTCTCTGCAGTTACAGTCAAGACATATTATGCCCTACAAGGCAGACACGATCAGCAAACTTAAACATTAAAATTAACACCTCGATTTATTAATCCAGTATCATTTTGACTTTAAATCTGCTTGTATAAATTAAAATAACGATAATAAAAGTTGCAGTTTTTTTTCATTATCTACCATAGGTTTAAATACCATCTGAAAAACATATTCATTTAAAAAAAAAAGATTAATCTGGCATATTTGTAAATATATTTCAAGTCCAGAGATTGTCTCTATTAAGTTTTTCACATCAACAAATACAAGTGCAAATCATTTTAACATTTCAATTGGACATAGTGTTTTTTTCACTAGCTGTTAGAGCTGGGTCGATTTCGTAGATGCATCAGTAAATCGTCAAGTTTTGTCGTTACAGATAGGTGTGAATCTGTTTTTGACTGCAAGCTTCCATATTCAATTGTTGAAATTCAAAGTACATGTGAAAATATGATCAAATATCGTGATACTGCATCGTATTGGACATAGAGTATCATGATGATTTTTTCTGGCGATACCCAGCTCTACTAGCTGTGCGCCCTCAGCATGCCTAGTCATGCAGAGCTAATCATAGTCTATGAAGATCCTAGCTCTTTACTTCAGTGGAGGAAAAAGTCAAACAAACGATTTATGATTTGAAAACAAATTTGTTTAAGCAACATTCTAAAGCCGTGTATTGCTTCCTTTGAAGTTGACAGATGATGCTAAAAAAAAGTATGTGAGGCCATTACCGGAAAAAGAAGAAGGATGTCAATCCTTTGTGACCAAATGCAATATGCTGTGCAGGTAAAATATGCTGTGCAGGTTAAGATCTCACTGAGAGAGAGATAGCAGGCACGAAGGTTGGGCTTCCATCTAAATTATTATTATTTGTTCCTGATATAGTGTCCAAAAGCCCGAGCATACCATAGGACCACACTTTGACGTTCAAATCAAAAGGTTTAGACTTTTTAAACGTCACGGGATAGACACAGTTGTTACGGCAGTACCGGATCCTTGGCAATAGCGGATCATTCCTTAGTAAACACAATATTTGCTCAGTAATTACTATTATTATCTTACTTCTGACTGTTCAAACCTTTAAAGTGATGTAACAAGATAATTTGGAGCAAAAATCTGAAATTTAAATGATGGTTTTGATACCGAATGCAAGCGTTCTAACGCATGGATAAGCGCCTGAGTGATGCCGATTTCAGAAGTAGCAATGTTGACACCCGTTAAAAATTTGCGAGTTTAACAACAATTACAGGTAAATGCGAAAAATAAAAGCTTTGTTTTATTGTTAAATGTCTCAGTTATCATATGCAATCAATTATAATATGCATCAGCTGTATTTAAAAATGTATTAGCTTGAAATCAGATGGGAGTACTTATGTTAGTAGCGGACCGTCTATTATTGGGGATTGTCTCAACAGTGATTTTGTTTCGTCTACGGTGTGTCTATTAGAAAATATGTCAACCCATCGTTATTAACTTATAAAAACAATATAAGAAAAACATTCTGATAATTAAAACATGCATAAATGAAATTTATATCAGAATATATTGCTATCTACATGTTATATACAGTAAAGTGCTGCACGTAGCATTAAAGGAAGTGCATCTATTTTCCTTTTATTGTTTAAGGGAGTGCATTTCTTTCTTTTTTTCCTTTTTTTTATATGGAGTAGGCCTACACCTTTTATTCATGCCGACTGTTACAACGCTGAGATGCCCTGAAGTTCTGATGATGAGCCGTTTTATGCCCAGAATGTGAGTTTAGTAAGAGAAGACCAGTTTCCCAAATTCATATCCATCATTTCCCTCTCTGGGGCGGCTCTAAATAACTATAATGTGTTGATGAGCTGCATATGGCCATCATTGTGTTTAATGTACATGTTCGGCCTTGATTTAATATCAAAATCTTTTTTCTACAAAGGTCATTTTAATGTTAAATATTACTAGAAGTTATTTAGTACTGTTACCGTTTTGTGTCGGATTTCAGCATAAGTAACTAATTATTTTTGTCAGTTTTAAGCCATTTGGCCCGTTTTAAATATGTTGGTATTAACTTGAATAATATATTGTCTAATGACACATACATCATGTACATAATTATCAGAACCTTTAGGAATTCCTGGCACACATTATGTAAGTATTATTTACATTTTCAGGCAGTACCGGTGACTGATTCCCTAGTTCGGCCTGATTCGGAGCATGTTACAGCCTTAGTACCGGAAAGTGACTCCTATTACTGATCCTGTTACATTGCTTACAGTGGACAGAGATTATACAAATATTAGTGTTGTTAATGCATGTCTGGTGTGGATACCACCTTTAACATCATTTAACCATAATATTTCTAACATGGTTACTGATCCCATGCGTCAGTTGACTTTAGCAGATATTGCTGGCCTTCCTTTTGGGCATGCCCCGTTTTTTTATGTATATCCTTGATTCTGGGGGTTCAGCACAGCCCACCGGAGAATCCCACCTTCGCCAGCCCAACATGAAACAGGTGGTGTTGTGGTTCTACCTTACAGTTATGTTATACAAGGTGTGGAAAGAGATAAAACTGTCTCAGCTTAAAAAAACTTCATCTGAGACATGCCTGAAGATATATATGTATTAACTGCAGTAATTTATCATTGATACATGAAGGGGTCAATGAAGATATTTGAGATACATGTAGTTCGAATTTTAGTTCAATTTGATTGACCTGTCCGTTTGACCGTAATACAAATATTTAAGTATTCAAGTAAGTACTGTGAGTCACTGTTTGACAGGCATTTTTAAAAAATAATAGTTTAACTTGTAGTTTTGATTGTTGTAATTTATCAAGCATATATGAAGATGAAACCCCATCTTAATGTGTTTTAAATTCATATTCAATGTACATATTTATTTATTGAAAACTAGGCCATATGATACGTCCAAATTTATAAAAGAAAAAATGTTGCATGGAAAACTCAGAGACTCAGTTGGTGTTTTATTTTGTATAGATCATAATCCTTTATTAATATATGTGATGCTTTAAAGTTTTAATTCGCTCTTTTTTTTGGTGCAGAAGTACACTCAGGGGTGTAAAATTCCACTCGACCGCTCGCCATGGCAAGTGGTACTGCCGTCCGGGCGAGGAAGAATTCAGATGTACTAGTCCGACAGGGCGAGTGAGGTTTTACAGTAGAAATAAACGCATGTTTAAAACTTTTTGAGTAAAAAAACGACTGAAATAAGATTGAAATTAACCGGAAGTGAGATTAGAAAGTGCTCGTCCGTTGCTTAGCAATTATGGTAGACTGAGTTTCATTGTGTTTCTTCGCGTAAAAGTTGATATACATATGCCACAATGAAGGTAACTGGTAAGCAGTCTGAATGTCACGCCCGGTGTATTTGTTTACATTGACACCGGCTGATATTGCGCGATATGGTAAAAACATACTGATTTTATATCGGGGTTTTTTCTTCAAAAATTGGAGAGGGCGATGATGAGAAACGAGAATCTGATAAGGCACATGCAGTTTTACAGGCTAATAAAAGAAAGTTCCAACAGAAGGAACATGACCAAAAATAACGAATAAAAGAGGTAACATTCATGAAATGATAATATAGTTTTGAAGTCAATGTAACACTTTGTAAACTGCATTTAGGTAAGGGCAAGTGGAAAGTTGTTAAGGGCGAGTAGCTTTACCATCTACTAGTCCTATAGGGCGAGTGACTTCTATAATAATTTTACACCCCTGACACTTTTATTGAACTATTGGTACAACTGCTAACATGAACACCTTATGATTGATGGTTAAACAACAAAACCCCACCAAAATGTTTTTATAAACGATGTAACATGCGGTTAAATCTAATTAATATGCATTTCAGATGAAACGGAAGCACATTATGATGGTTATCATTTGTATTGAGATTGACACTCATAGGCGTAGCCAGGTTTTCAAAATGTATACGCAAAACAAAAAAATACATTTGGGGGAGGGTGTGGGAGGGGGGGCCCCCCATCCCGCTGGTGGGGGTCCGGGAAAAAAAAAATAAGGAAGGAAATTGTGCATTCTGGAGCATTGAGGCACCTTTCTGGCGTTAGAAGTAAGTCGCCATTCTGTTGTGTGGGCAGCTTTAAGCAAATATTTTAGTTTTTTATTATGCTCGGCATTTTTTGTATTACGCACAAGCATATTGTGCGTATAGGGCGCTACGCCCTTGCACTTATCTCTCTTTTAGATCGCGTGGAGTGCCTTTAAAGGGCCTGTGGAGATTACTACTGAGACTGACTTGCGTGTTTTATGAAGGGAGCTTACCATATTGTAATGAGTATTTTTTACTTATTACATCATGCTGTTGAAAAAAATATCACAAGGGTGTATAATGTGATTTTATCCAGATTTATATTTATTTACAATTAGTAGATCTAGCAAATGTATCTTTATTATATATGAATATTTATGTGCCAAAGAAATTGGTTGAGTTACAAATAAAACATTTTAGTTGTTTCTTCTGGGTTAGGGCTTGATTATTTTAACCCCGTGTGATACTTGAGCTCCTACAAGTGTATAATGTGCTGGATGTGTGTGATACTTGAGCTCCTACAAGTGTATAATGTGCTGGATGTGCGTGTGATACTGCAGCTCCTACAAGTGTATAATGTGCTGGATGTGCCATACAATCCAACTCAAACTACTTGCACAAATATTAGTTGATGTTTGGAGAAAGTCCCTGATGAAAACAACAGGAGTGAGTTATATTTCTGTGTCCGACAGGGGGCGTTATCCGTTGTTGACATAGACAGTGGTGTATTTCATCAGGCAAATGTGCCTAATCATCGGTCAAATTAAATCAAAATTTGTACGATTTATTAGAGGAGGTAATAATCTTTCTAAAACTATATAGATTTTATAATTTATCGCAAAGTTTATAAAGACTGCAGTCGTTTCACCGCTAGTCATTCGGTACTGCCGTAACAACTGTAGGACGAGAAATGGGGATAATGTGTCAAAAAATGTTACCCCACCCCTTTAATAAATTTCATGTTTAAAGGTCAAAACGACTTAATTTGGAACATTCTGCGATGCAAATTTGATTTTAAATACAACTACCTATCATAAAAGTGTGAGATGACAAACCTTTACAGGAAATAATGTGAATATAATTGATTTTTTGACACAAAATCACATGCAACTGATGTGGCGCAGCAGTGTCGCTTGAACCACAGAAAAAAGAACCAACCGCTTGTATCATTGCTTGCTTTAAAGGTGACCGGTAAAAGACGGTTAATTTGCCGGGACTTGCCGGTCTCGGGTAGGAGGTGTTAAATGTAAAATTATTTTTTGTAATCAAAACATTATATTTAGATTGTGGAAACTAATTTGGTGTGTTGATATATGATTAAATAAATGATAATTATAAAAATGTTTAATTTTTTTTCATGTTTTTGATGTTTGTACATATATATGTAAATTGGGTGTCCCGGCTCAGAGATCTCGCTTCGCTCGATCCTGAGCCGGTAACACCCAATTTACATATATATGTATTTGTGAAACTGATGAACAACCCATACTTTATTTTATATAATTTATAAATATCATATAAAAATATTTATTTAATACAAAACAATTTTATTGGTTTTCTTTGTCCACATATTGTAGTTAGAACTATATAACCCCAACTCCTTGTTTTTATTTTTATATTTTTTTATTCTCAAAATCTACCTCAAACCTCAATACATCTTAATTTTAAACACTCCAAATTATACATCTTTTCACCCCAAACACTATAGTATTTTCTAACCGCTCTTGCACCACAACCAACACAAACATGATACTTTGCAAATGTACCTTTTTTACAAATTAGACAAGGTACTACACGACTTGTTTTTAATCTATACTTATGTAAACTGCAATAATCTGAATCTTGCGTTGATTTGAGTGTGCATGGATTATGCGACCCAACTTTAAGAAACTTGCAAATGTTGATATCCATTATTTTTACATACTTATTTTTTCTACTTAATAAAAAAGTTTTAATATGTAATAACAAAAGAAGTATGAGCAACGAAGAGAATATAAAAGATTTAATATCTCTGTTCAGAGAGGGTGTGATAGATAAGGAAACATTATCCCACGGTATAAAAGCAGTGGAAATTTCAAGGTCAGATGCTTTGAAATTAAAAACTAAATTGGAAGCTAAATCAGAAGCTCCGAAATTAGAAGATAAGTCTACATCATTTGAAAATTGGCGCAAGAGGCGTCATGCCAAGAAAGAACGCGCACGAAAAAAACGTAAGTTGCAACAAGCTGAGAAGAAAGCTGTGCAACAAGCTGAGAAGAAGGTTCTGGATGAGAAGAAGGCTTTATCACAAATCATAACCGAAGATACAACCGAATTAAAACTAGTTGACAAACCAATATGTGGTTATTTCAAAGCATATGAAATATCCGCTCGCAAATATAAAGATCCTTTAAAACTACTCCGTGATACAAAATCTATTATCATGGAACAAATAATCAAGGAGCTGAAAAATATGAAAGGAATAAAATTCCAGTTAGGTCTTACCGTAGAATTATTCAAAGATGATGGTGAGATAAAAAAATATACCACTGCAGTTCTGCATAGTGAACAGAATACACTTTTATCTTCTGAGCGATTAGACGAGTTGTATGAAAAATCATCTTCTGACATACAAGAAAGTTTGGAAAGATTTACAAACACAGCATCAGGATTAGAAGTTGATTACTGTGTTACACTTTATTTGAATTTTGCAAAGTATGAGCCACTAAAAGGCTCATCATATTTTATTTTGCCTAAAGTAATATCAAACAAGAAAGCAGTTATAAATGTGAAGAATTATGATGATAAATGTTTACTTCATGCTATAAATGCAGCTCTGCATCCAGCCAAAAAGAATTCTGATAGAGTATCAAGTTATCCTAGCATAGACTTTTTGAAAACGGAGGGGGTTGATTTTCCAACTCCAGTCCCGCAGATAACCAAAGTAGAAAATCAAAACAATCTTGCTATCAATGTTTATGGATTTACTGCATCAGAAAAACATAATAATGTATCTATTTTTCCATACAGAATATCAGAGCAGCCGAATCACATAGAAAGAATTAATTTGCTGTTAGTTTCTGAAGATGTTGAAGTTGAAGAAGAGAACGAAGATGATCCCAACAACGAAGAAGGAATTATAGATGATAATTACAACCCCGATGATTTTGTTAATATTACTCAACAAAAACCAAAAGAAACAAAATATCATTACTGCATCATTAAAAATTTAAACAAGCTACTTTACAGCCAAAACAAACATCATGGTAAAACTTATTTCTGTGATCGTTGTCTTCATGGTTACTCTGGAGCAAATCTACTCACCAAGCACAAAGAAGACTGTGATGGTATTAATAAAAACTCTTGCCGAATAGAAATGCCAAAAAAAGGTGCAATCATCAAATTTAAAAATCATCAAAATCAAATGTTTGTGCCTTATGGGATATATGCTGATCTTGAAAGTATAGTCAAACTACAATCAACTAAATTTGGAAAGAAATCTAAAATCACAAGTGTGCACGAAGCTTGTGGATTTGGATATCAAGTTGTCAGATATGATGGTAAAACAGAAGAACCTGTTATTTACAGAGGTGAAGATACTGTTGAAAAGTTTTTAAATCATTTGGAATGTGAAAAGAGCAAGATCAATAATATATTTGCTCACCCGAAACCATTAATCATGACACAGCAGAATGAAATAGATTATGAAAAAGCAACACACTGCTGGATATGTGAAAATATAATAGATAATGATAAGAACTGCAAAGTAAGAGACCACTGTCATTTTACAGGAGAATACAGAGGTGCAGCACATAAAAACTGCAACCTAAAGCTGAAAATAAAACCAAACAAAACACCTATACCTGTTATATTTCACAACCTCAAAGGATATGATAGTCATCTTATAATGCAAAAAATACATAAAATGACAGGTAATATTACATGCATTCCAAACAACGCTGAAAAGTATATTTCATTTAGTGCCGGACAACTTAGATTTTTGGATAGCTGGCAATTTATGAATTCGCCTCTAGAAAAATTGGTTAAAGCAACAGACAAATCTGATTTTAAAATTACCAAAAATCAGTTTGGCAAACAAGCAGATTTACTTTTACGAAAAGGTGTTTATCCATACGAATATATGGACAGTATGGAAAGATTTAAGGAAACGCAATTACCGCCTATAGAAAAGTTTTACAGTAGTCTTTACGATGAAAGTATAAGTCCCGAAGATTACGAATATGCACAAAAAATATGGAAAGAGTTTAACTGTAAAACTCTTGGAGACTATCATGATTTATATCTAAAAACTGATGTAACTCTGTTAGCAGATGTGTTTCAAACTTTTAGAAAAACATGTATGAGTGCATACAAACTTGATGCTTTACATTACTATACAGCACCTGGATTATCTTGGGATGCTTTACTTAAACATTCAAAAGAAAAATTAGAACTTTTGACAGACATTGACATGCACTTGTTTGTAGAAAAAGGAATGCGAGGTGGCATAAGTATGGTATCAAAAAGATATGCCAAAGCAAACAATCCATATGTGGCTGATTATAACCCTAACGAGGAAATCAACTACTTAATGGATTATGATGCTAATAACTTATATGGGTGGGCAATGAGTCAGCCACTTCCATGTTCTGGCTTTGTTTGGAAAGCCAAAAACAAGAAAGGAACATATTCTAAACCAAAACCTGGCAAACCTGGAAAACCTGGCAAAGGACAAATACTTGAAGTTGATTTGGAATATCCTAAAGAGCTCCATGAAGCTCACAATGACTATCCACTTGCACCGGAAAGATTAGCAGTGAAAACAGAATGGTTGTCTGAATACCAAACAGATCTGTTAGAAAATAATGGCATGATAAATACAGAACAACTAGTTCCCAATCTTAGGGACAAAGAAAAGTATGTGATACATCATAAAAACCTGGAACTGTATTTATCTTTAGGCATGAAACTAAAGAAAATACACAGAGTATTAGAATTTAATGAAAAACCATGGATGAAATCATACATAAATTTAAACACAGAACTTAGGAAAAAAGCTAAATCAAAATTTGAAACAGATTTTTACAAACTTATGAACAACTCTGTGTTTGGCAAAACAATGGAAAATCTACGCAAGCGGACAGATATAAAACTAGTCAGAACTGACGGCTCTGAAAATGAAAAAATAAGAAAAATAATAGCCAAACCCAACTTTAACAGACGTATAAAATTTTCAGATGAATTGTCAGCAATACATGTGAACAAAACAAAATTAACATTAAACAAACCAATCTATGTTGGGATGTCAGTATTGGATTTATCAAAGTATATGATGTATGATTGGTATTATAATACTTTGAAAAAAAGGTATGGAGCTGACTGTAATGTAGCATACACAGACACTGACAGCTTGCTGGTAGACATCAAAACAAAAGATGTGTACAAAGACATGGCTGAAATGAAAGATGAGTATGACTTGAGTGATTATCCTCAAGATCACCCCATGCACGATGATACAAACAAAAAAGTAATAGGTAAAATGAAAGACGAATGTAATGGTGTTGCTATAGCTGAGTATGTTGGATTAAGACCCAAGCTATATTCTATTTTGAGAGCGGATGAGCAGGTTATTAAGAAAGCAAAGGGTGTAAAAGAATATGTAGTCAAAAAACATATAAATTTTGAAAACTACAAGGATGCACTATTTAAGAAGAAAAAATACACCCATGAAATGAATATGCTACGATCAATAAAACATCAAATATATGGCATAACAGTAAACAAAGTTACATTATCACCATTTTACTCAAAAAGATACATCCGAGAAGATGGAATTACAACTGATGCACATGGTTTCTATAAAAACTTATGAATTTTGGTATCAGCAGGAACAATAAGTAATTCTTCTTTGACAAATCCTCTCTGTGGCGCTGGTGCTTTCAAATAATAAACTCTTATACCTTGCGTCACCATATAACTTTTAATCTTGTGAATATCTACACTCCACGTTGGATCGGTTGCTCTGCGTCTTCCACCTTCTTGTTCCCCGGGTTGATATAAATATCTTACACTTGCATTCATACAGATAGGATCATCTTTTAATATTTTTGTTTCAACAGGAGGAGGCTTTTTTGTCTCCGAATTTATTGCTTTAACAACTTCTGGTAATCTCTTTACCCATTCCCTATTACGTTTTTGTGAATCTATTTCCTTAGCATACTGATAACCAAACAATCTCTCAGCTAATGTTCTGTTAAATCTTTCCACTAAAGCTTGGTCTCTGTGTATTTCTGTTCTGCCTCGTCTGATATTTACTTTGTGTTTTGCCATCAACTGTGATACTGCACCGATAAATTCTCTGCCTGGATCCACTTGTAATAACTTTGGATATTTCAAATGTCGACTGTATATTTTCTCAAATGCTTTAGCAACTTCTTTACTATCCTTGGAAATCAGTGGCTCCGCTTCTTTATATCTACTTGCAATATCAACCACAGTCAACGCATATTTATATGTTTTGCGTCCACGACCAATTCCAAAAGTATCATGCGGCAGAAATAACAAATCGGCTTGATGCACTCCATTCTTAGTAGAAACATCAAACCTGGGTCTAACTATTTTCTTCGGCGCAGGTAAATAAATCTGCCACACAGCTTGTTTCTTTAAAAATTCTAATGCCTTTTTTTCACTGACACCAGCCTCTTTTGCTAATTTTTTAACTGCTGTGTAACCTCTCCAAAATCCTTTTGGGCTGTAATAAATCTTTTCCATTTTTTTCTACTAAAGAATAAACTTTATATAACTATAAAGAAAAAATGGAAATCACAACTGCACAATTTGATGAACTGCTCGAAGAGCAATATCAAAATAGCACAAAGAAATGGACAGACTTGGAACTAAATAAAATATACAAAATTACAGATACGAAAATAGTAGATACTGAATATGGTCCATCCATGGTATTGACATTATTAGACAACGGTGAAGTATGGGCGCCTGATCATCTCAAAAATAAATTAGAGAAGAGTGCTAAACCACCATATTATATTCGACCACTTGGATTGAAACCATGTAAGAACAACAAAAAAAATAGGTATCATGCATATGACTTAGTCTTTTCAAAGTAAACTTAGTCATTTCAAATCCAAAAAAGTAATTATAGTTTTAAACTTTTTTTTTTATGAAATCAATTTATACGCCACAAATCCAGTTGCAGCCATGCCCACCACAATAAACGTAATTTCTCTATTCTGTTGATCCGGAGATGGTGTATAAAAATCACTCAACTTGGGCTCCGGTTCCAAAAGTAAATGTTTACCAGTTATGTAATAATACTGTTTCATAGCTTGGTCTACATCATCAAAAGTCTGCTTTGCATGATGCTCTTTTTGCAGTTGCTTGTTAATAAAATCTAATCTCTCTGTTCTTTTTTTATTCCACTCCACTTGTGCTGCGTTTAATTGTTCTACGGCTTTGTCATGTCTTTGTCTTTCCTCATCTGAATGACTTCCCATTTTTGAAAAGAAATAATTTGAACCAGTAAACGCTAATGCATTTGTTAATGCGCCACCTATCATCATTGCTACTGCACTTGCCATTTTTTTATATATATTTTTTAAAATTATTTCATAATATCCGCAGGAATAATACCTTGCTTAATCAACATATCCTTTGTAGCCATTGCTAACATTATATACACAGACAGCAACCCAACATTTTCTATATTAAAATCCACTTTAGGTGCTGTTTGTTTTAGTAGTTGTTTGCCAATTTCAGAATATCCAACAGTTAGAAGTGTTTCCACTCCTGCATGATACATCATATTTACAATTTGTTTTCCGTCAATACTTGCTGCCATTTTTTTTATATGATTATTTTTTTTAAATAAATTATTAAAAATCAAAAGGGTCTTTTGATGCAACATGAACAGGTTGCACAGCTACAGGTTGTGTAGCAGATTTCTTGTTATAAATATACAAACCCAACCCAGCAATGCCTAATAAAACCAGACACGGTGGAATATAATTTTTGTATACGTTTATTTTGATTTTTTCTGGTTCTTCTTCACCTATTGTTATTTTTGTTATTTGATTTGCAGTATCTTGCTTTGCAGCATTTTGATTTGTAACATCTTGAAGCAAACGCTTTGCCTTTTTTGCCGCTGCTCCTTTTTTTCCAGCTTCTATTCTTTTTGGATTTTTTACTTTTTGTTGTTCAACAGGTTGTGTAACAACAGGTATAACTTCACTCTCTTGGTTCTCCATTTATATTATCTATACTTTTATTTTTATTAAAATCAATATGTCTAACAGTTGTCAGTATTGCTGTAAATGGTGCTAAGCACATTCCATACCTGTAATACAACTCACAACAAGCACTTGTCAAAGCATGATTAATAAATGGGTCTTCCTCCAAATCTTCTATCAGCTTTGGTGGATTGGTTACATTGAAATATTTTGATACTCCCATCACATACAAGTTAATAAAAGAATTGCCTAAAGTTTTAGTCATGCTTGCCCCAAGCCTTGCTTCATATCTGCAGTAAAGTTTGTTAATTTCATCTGGGGGCATGCTATCTATATTTGTGAGTTGAATGTCTTAACCCAAATATTGACGACTACCGCCGCCAGCCACTATGGCTGATAATCTTTCTTTTTTTGTTTCTTGTTGCTTTGATTCATCTGGTTCCGTCTGTTCCGATATATTTTGTAATAGTTCTTCCGCATTCATTTTTATATTATTAATCTTATTTTTTATCTTGAAATAAATATAAAATACAAAACAACTAGCTGCGATATTCATGCAACTAGTAATTGTTAGTATTGTTAATAGCATTTTTATTAACATTGCTATTTTTTCTATTAACATTATTAATTTGCTGCAAGCATTGCTATTAACATTGCTACTTTACTATGAGCAATGCTATTAGCAATACTATATTTATGGTCAGTATTGCTATTAACATTGCTACTTTGCTGTTAGTATTACTATTAGCAACAGTTGTAAAAAAAGGTATTATACCTGCGTGAAATAAATATATTTTGTAATAATAAAAAAATATTATATAAGAAAAAATGGATTTGAAAATAACAGACGGTGAGAATAGTGATTATAACAAAAATAAAATAGCACTGGATATTATGACAAGAGATGACGTAAAATGTTGTATATGTGTTTCAGAAAGTAAGTTTTTACAAACGTATGCAAAAGGTGCACAGGAAACGCCTGTAATTTCTGTGACAAAGGATGGCGCAGAATATTTTATATGGGACACTCTAGTTTGTATTTTTGAAAAAAAATATTCAACCCAATAACCAGTTGGTTGGTCAGTCCTCAATATCAGCTTGGAATATTTAGTCTTAGCTAAAGCTTTTTTTATTCTGGTTCTCTCCTCCAACGTCGGAATAACATCATTTTCTCTCAAACAATTTTCATAACTATCTCTATCCTTGGTGTAAAACATACACAACCATTTTACTTGATCCCTCAAATCTTTCAATACAGAATTATATCTCTGTGAAATAACCCATACTGATTGTTTGGCGTGACGACCAGAGAATGCCAACTCTGATAACATATCTTTTTTCTTTGTTAATTCTTTTGTGGCTGAGAAATCGTCAATAATGTATAATGTGGGCTGGCCAGCATATTGTTTGAAAAAGAAACGCAAAAGTTCTTGTAGCATTTCTTTACCGTTGCTAACGGGATTGACAATTATTATTTTTTTATCTTTGGGGTTTTTCACATCTCCTATCCAGGATCTATTTTTATAAGCCTCGTTCCACTCTATGGTTGGACACAATATAATTATATGTTTAAAAACTCCAACATACTCTTGTTCAAGTATGTCAAGAACAAACTCTGTTTTACCACAGCCTGTCTGCCCACAAATAATGGCACTGTGTGAATATTTAGGATATTTTTGTTGCAAACTAGTATCCTGCTTCTTTGAATCTTCCATCTTCGAAATTGATTTGCGCATCTTGTATTATATATAGATAAATATTTAAAGTTTGATCTGCATCTGCTTTTTTATTTATTAATATCGTTATGCCTTCACTACCGTTTTCTATTCTTCTTCCACTGCCGTGTAATAAATTGTCCTCACATGTTCTAAGGTCAAGCCACAAAGCATATGATTTTGTTAAATAAGTTTCAAGAGAAACACTGGTAAAGTTTAAGTCCCTCGCTACTATTTCTGTCTCTTTGTTTCTTTTTGATGTTAAAGCAAAATATTTGTTAATTTCATCCCAATGTTGATATGCCTTCATGCCTTGACTATACAACTGATTTGGTACTCCCTCTATTGTCATTTCAACCTTTTCAATCTTTGGGTTGTAATAGGTTTCCGTGTCTGTTCTTTCTGGGTCTTCAAACAGCATTAAAATACCTTTCATGCTCCGTGCTGGTACATTAATGTTGATGTTCCAAAGAGTATCAGATTTGTTTGCTATTATTTTTCTATGTCGCAAGATACGATCATACATAAATGACATCTTACCATTGATTTGCTGTCTTATTTGTCTGGATAATTCAACATCACTAACCGTATCAAATTCCAAGCAGATATTTTTTATTACATAAGATGCATCAGCATCAGCGCTTTTGATAACTTTGTTATAATCGTTAAACGTTAATTCATATTCTAACCTATCACCAAGCCCCGCTTGATAAAATGGCATATGACTTTCTAACATTTCAAAGTCCAGTGGAATACAAAATCTATTTCCATAAGCTGCTGCTATAGCTTCATCTTTAGTGTCTGAGGAAGCATCTCCCGCGCTAACTCTATGTTTTAACATGTTTGGTTTACCAATACCTTGGTAAGCTATGTTTTGTCGTTCGCTAGGGCTTTTCCATAAATCTACATAACAATGATATATATCACTGTCATCTATTGACATGACTTCATTGCCACTTATTCTTATTGTCATTTTTTTCACAATTGTTCTACCCAGATTTTGAAATAGAGTAGCGTTGGCGTCTGTTCTGCTTTTAAGTTCTATTTCAAAGGCAAGACGAGCAGTACTTGGAACTATCACATCATTAGTACTTAGGTTGGGAAATCTCACAAGCAGTTTCTGGTTTTGGTCTATTGTTGAGGGATTATTAGTTATTACTACACTTGTGCGGATGCCTTTAGCACCATGGGGTTCTCTTAGTTTTCTATGAGGGCTGAGTTTGTTTCCGTAAGCCGACATTGTTTTTATTTTTTAAATATATTTTTTAAAATTAAATAAAATAAACAATGGCTGCTGAAGGAGGATTTGAAAATCCTGCGTTCGATATTGATGATATGACTGAAGAAGACTGGGATAGAGCAGATAGAGCACTTGATGACGAATTTATACAACCTGACCCAGAATTCCAGAGACAAATTGTAAATGAAAATAACTATATTGATCAGCTTCAAGGGGAAGATAAAACAGAAGAACAGCTTACACAAAAAAAGTGGTTAGTAGATCAATTTTTTACTGAAGTTAATGCTGAAATCAGCGGAATCGATTATAAAAATGATTTTAGAGTGGCTGAGGACGAAATCGGTAGAACAATGTTATATGCAGTTGGAACGGATGATGTTCCACTTACTTATTATAAGGGAAATAACCCAAACGAATCAATCAAGTTTTATAAGCTGGACACTTTAGCTAGAAAATATGGTGTTGACTTCGTAAAAAATACTTTAAAAAATTATGATTATTTAGTTCCGCGTGAAAGAAAGGCTCAGGGTAGGGCAGAATTAGCATCCTTGGTAAAAACAAGAGATACCCTCACAAACGAAGGAGAAAATATATCAATGCAAACTTTTTCAACAACTGAAGATGTACAAAATACAGTAGATGCTGTAAATACAATTGAGATTAATTTGAGTAATACAATAGATGAAACTCATTCTAAAACTGCTGTTCAAACACAAACAGAAGGTCTAACAATGCGAGAGATACGAGGTTTAGATAAGGTATTGCAAAGCTTTCGTGGAGAACTTACTAATAATCTCTCAAAGCTCACTGAGCTTGATAAAGACATAACAAAAGAAAAGCAAAAATTAGAACAAGTTAGCACCCCAGGGCATGAGGATGAGTTTCAACAAGAGCGCCTACGTGACAGAATAAAAAATTTAGAAGATGAAAGAAGTGCGCGACTTGAAGTGGCGAGTGAAAACAAAGAAGCATTACGCAGTCAAATAAACAGGATAAAAGAAACTATAAATAAGGTGTTAAAAGAAGACACAACATTGGGTGAGAGAATCAAAACCTTGTTTAGGGAGCAAGGTATTACTATTGTTAGTATTTTGACTGCCTTTGGTATGATTATTGGGGTATTAGTTGAGACCATTATTCCTACAACGGGAGGAGGGACTGCACCAACTCCAACTCCAAAGCCTGATCCATCAAGTGTAAAAGATTGGATAAAAAAACAACTATTTAATCTTGGTAAACTTCTTGCCAACCTAGCTGGTAAAGCTGCTGCAGCACTTCCAGGAGTTATTGGTGCAATAGTATCATGGCTTTTATCTGCAACAGGTAATGTTATTAATTGGCTTGGTAACAATCTATGGGCTCTGCTTGTGTTTGTTTCCGGGTTGTTATATGTGGCAGCCAAAGATAGTTTAGTAAATCTCGTAAATGAGTAATGCAGCAAGACCTATTACTATAGTACCAACAATTATGGTTGTTTTGTTATCTTCATGTTCAATCGCTATTTTTTGTATTTCTGGTGGGTTATGCTCCACAGTTTTATGTTTTGATTTATCAAAGTCCGGTAAAGATTTCTTTGTCGTGGTGCCTTGAAAAGGTTGAATATTTTTTGGTGGCACTGGTTTTACATTTAATCATTATTCAATCCTAATGCTTGTGCATCGGTTGCTATTACAATTTCATTATTGTAGTCTTGTATTATTCCAATTTTTAATTCCATGTCGCTCGGAGACATGTACAATCCACTTCCATATACAAAATTTACTTTACTTCTTGCATATTTTAAGGTGTTTTCATATCTTGAAATTTGACTAGGCAAGTCAATGGGGCTGTTTATTGCGTCCTCTACATTTGCTAAAAATTGTTTCTGTGCATCAAATGCTGTTCCAGTTCCAAGTATATCTGTTCTTGTTTGTGATTGTGAACCAAGAATTGCCCAGCAGTATGTTCTTATGCTGTCATTGATTCTTTCTACTCCAGCTCTTGTAAATCCTACAGAACAATCTAGTATAAAAGTAGACCAACTATTATCAGCCTCAAATCCTTGCGCAATGTAATCAATATGATATGTTTTATCACTCTCATAGACTGTAAAACTCATCGTTTTGTTGTCGTATGCAGTATTTACCAAAGGATGATAACCAATATTTGTCCAGTAATTATAAATTGTTCCTAGACCATTATTATAGCTTTGTTTCTGTCTCCAGTCTGAATATAAGTCAACGTTAAACTCCTTGCATATTCTCTCGTATGCGTTTCGGTTATATGTGTTATTAAAAGCATTCCAATTTGAGTCTTGCGGCAATGCTACACTTATCTCAAATAATATTCTTCTGACTTGGTAATAGACATGAAATCGAAATAACGAACCAACCAGAGTATCAGCTTTTAGATGATTGTTGAAATCAATACCACATCCAGTGGTCGCACACCAAATAGCAAAGTTTAACTGATTCTGCCAAAATAACATCCAATCTGTTCCCCAACGTTGGACTATAGCATCTGATTTGACGTATGAAAGTTTGTATTTTTCGAAGACATTGGGAAATAATGCTTTAAAGTCTTTACCGTCTGATGTAATAACTATGTTTTGATTTATTATATCTATCACTTTCTTGCTGAAAGTATTTAAATAGTGAGCATCTGGGTTATATTTGAATTCTTCAGAAATCATTTTTATTTGTGTTTTTATATATATATATTAAAAAAATGATTCATACAATTTCAAACATAGACAACTCTATTAATTTGCAACAGTATATCGATAATAGAGATGGAACTAAGCGCATTGGATTAAGGAGTTTTACATACACTATCGGTTGGTATAATATTATTCATGAAACCGCAAAGACAAGAAACCCAGATAACATACAACATTTAGCAGATGGACTCTATAACATTGAAGATTTGAATAGACATTTAGGAATTCTAAATAGGGATATTAACCTGGGCGTTATGGTCCACAATGCTACAGCCATTTTCAATTCGCCAATAGAGACACGATTATCAAGCGGTCTTTCAAAAATGCTGGGATTCGAGGACAGAAAATGGTTAAAAGGTCTTCGTGCTGGAGATCACTCAATTGATTTAGCTCCTTATAAACAGCTATATGTTCATCTGAAACAAGTTAATACAAGTAGTAATTATTTCAATGGTGCACCAAGCACTATTATAGGTGTTGTGCCTGTAGTAAATAAGAAGTTCGGAGATATAGTATATACAAGTTTTTATCCTGAATATCACTGTCTTATGAATGGTGCAATTACTGAATTGAAAATAGAAGTTAGAGATGAGTATGGCAACAAAATAGATAATCACGGTTTGCCTATGAGTTGTGTTTTAGAAATTATTTAAAAAATATATTTTTATAAAAAAACAATGAGTATATTTGGACCACCAACAAGACCTAAAAAAACAGAAGACTTAGAGGCTTTGATAAATGATGTTCAAAATTTATATAGGCGAGTTGTGCCTTTTGTTGACCAGTTTAATCATTTAAAAAATAGAGTTGATAATCTTAAATATGGAATTATAACAATATTTGCAGAGGCTAAGGGCCCACTTGTGTCAAACAGAATACTCTCATTTGGTAATGGTGGAGCAGAAAAAAATGTGGGGCATGTAATGACACGCCGTGGACGGATTATGGGAATAGGTTTAGCATGTGAACGATTAGTTGGTGACGTATCTGTAATAGTTTCTGTCAATGGTGTTGAACAACCAAATTATGGTATAACGCTTCACATCATCCCACGCAATCATGATAACTTTGATGAACCTTTAGAAATTGGTGCTGGTTCTGTTGTTAACTTTGTATGCAAGGTTGCTAACGCTACAGCTGTAAATACGGTGGCATCATTATTAATTGAATTAATTTAATTTTTTATTTATTAATAAAAAATGAAGCAACCGACAGCACCAAGTTTATATCCTGATTTGTCAGTGGAAAATTCAGTGGAAAACGGACAAAATTATAGATTACAAAAGATTTCAGAGATTGAAAAAAAGTTAATTACAGAACGAGATATACGTCAGTCACTTTATAAAAAATATAAACGTGGTATTAATATTACAGATGGAATTGACACTACCTTAATATCTGCAGGTGTTATTATGGCTGGGATTGGATTTGCTATTCCAGTTTTGCTACCTTTAGAAATAGCAGCAATAGTATGTGGAGCTACAGGTGTTTGTGTTAATTTTATCAGACGGAAGCTTAATGCAAAAGCTCAAAAACATCATGAAATAAAAACTTTGGCAGAGGCAAAGTTAAATAGTATAAAGCAGTTAATATCAAAAGCGTTGAGTGATGCACAAATATCTGATCAAGAGTTTAAGATGATTTTAGATGAGTTGGATAAATATTATAGTTTAAAAAAAGACACCAAACAAAAAAAGGCTGAAATAAGTGAAGTTCAAAAAAAAGAACTAGTAGAACAGGGAAGAAAGGAAGCAATGGCAACCTTACAAAAAAGTCTAAAAAGTGTGTAATAAATTGTTTTAGTAATGTGTATGAGTACGATCCACCACCTTTGTATTCAAGGTCAGAAAATTGTTGATTTGAATGTAATTTTAATAACAAATCAACAAATTTGTTTTGTATTAAAGAAACATTTTATAATTTTGATAACTTATAAAAAAAAAATTAACTTGCAATCTTCACTACCCCTATTTTAAAAAAGTTTTATAAATCAAGTAAAATCACCATTTTATGGTGATTGTGAATTAATACATATATATGTAAATTGGGTGTTACCGGATCAGGATCGAGCGAAGCGAGATCTCTGAGCCGGGACACCCAATTTACATATATATACGATTCCGTTTAATCGCATATCGGTTAATTGCATATTTCGGTTAATTGCATAAAGTAATAATTAAATAAAGGATAATGATAAAAGTATTTTTAAAAAATCGTGTTTTTGATGTTTGTATTGGTGTATTTGCATGAAATTGAAAACGCCGGGCTCCGTTTTAGAAACTCCGGGCTCATCTTTAAACCATTATCACAAACTAATTATCAAATTCTAATTGTATTTTTCACATTGGTTATGTAAAATGACTCATTCAAATATGATTTAAAAAAACAACTTTATTATTTTGTAAATACGGTACCAAAATGTGTATATTTAGACTATGTAACCTCTAAACGCCAGGCTCGTCTTTGAATCATTACTACAAACGTATTATATATATATAAAGAATGTATGATTTACATAGATTATGTAAATAAAACCATTTTAAATATGACTATATGGAACTATGACGTCATAGTTTTCAGAAATGGCGGCTCCCAAATCCATTTTGTACAACCTTCAAATGGTCATATCTTTTTCGTTTATCATCCGATTTTGATAATTTTTTCACCTTTTTGTAAGTTTTTTCAGAGCTCCCAATAAAAGAGCTGTTTGGGTGTGTCGCTACATTCCCTTAATAAATTAGACTCTCTTATGTCAAAGCAATCGTAAATATTTATTTTATGCCTTTAAAAAACGCATTCAAAACAATTAATGTACATATGCATGTATCACGAAAGTGGGTGAACTTGATATATTGGTGTGTGCGTGATACACATTTATGGCTAATGCTATTTAATGAACTTGAATTTATGACGATATGTTGTTATTGTCCATATATATAAAGAAGTGTTGTTAATATAAAACATACATATTTGCTTTCCTCCAGGTAAAACGTATTATATCTTTATTATATGAAAGTCACCATGAAAGGGAGAGACAAACTTTTGTATTTTCATATTTATATGTAGGCTATAAACTATTGTATTGTGGTTTAATGCTGAAAATAATTATGTTATGTTACGTTATGTTATTTTATAGATAGTTTTCACCCCGTTACGTCACTGTTTAATTTCACGTCATTTAAACTGAAAACAAGAAATACTCATGCAATATTCTTATTATTTCAGATTGTTTGTGTTTTTTCTGGAATTAACAACGTTTAGATAACAGAGATGTGCTTATACAGAAATATGAAGAAAGGTACGATAGAATCAAATTAGAGAATCCAAGGTAATACACATACATTACACCTGAAGCGTGTCATTGATCTTTGTGTGTATCCCAAGACACGTTTCTGTCTCAGCGGGTGTCACACCATAGGTGTGATTGCATTAACCCGTGAATTGTTTGGTAATACACAAGTTTTTTGATTCCATTAGTCCGTTAATTTTTTAAAGCCGTGGTGTTGTTATAGTATGCTAATCCCATTAAATCGGTAATACACAATTATTTTTTTAATTAAGTTTGTATATACCATGTCTTTCTGAAGAGCAGGTAGTATGGTTTCAGATAGGGTGCGTTCAGTTATTTAAAACATAATAATACATTAATATATAAATAGTTTATTAATCAAGAATATTGACTGATATTATATAATTTCATAAATCATTGAACTTTTTAAAACTGGCGAAATATACATACCTTCATGATGCAGCGTGTGATTCCATTAATCCGTTAATTATTTTTTATTATGCTAATCCCATTAGATCGATAATACACAATTATTTGTTTAATTAAGTTCGTATTCACTTGAGAGATAGATAGTGTGCATTGAGTTATTTAAAACATAATACATTAATATATAATTAGTTTATTAATCAAGAATATTATCTTCACATGAAGCGTGTCATTGATCTTTCTGTATATCCCGAGACACGCGTCTGTCACACATGTGTGTCACACCACAGGTGCGATTGCATTAACCCGTTAATCCCATTAAATCGGTTATACACAAGTTTTTTGTTGAAGTTTGTATGTGCGTTCAGTTATTAACAAAAATATAATTCATTGTTTATAATTGACTTATATTTACTGACACTATTAGATGGTTTTATAAGCTGTTCAAATTTTTCCGACAGGAACGTGTCAATGTGAGGCAACAGATACATGTTATCATATAATTGCCGTAAAAATAAGTTGAGGAATGAAAGTAGTAACAGACGAAAAACAGAAGAAAAAAAAGTATTATGCGGTACAAAAATAGGCCTCGTGCTAAAAAAAAAATAGGACAGAAAAAGCAAAAATTGACAGACTACGAGGTTATACCGGCCCCAGATTCAAAATTAGCAAAGGAATCTGAAAACCAATCCCCTACTGATAAATACCTGATTCTAAACGAAGACACTGTTGAACAATTTGAACACAATTTAGAAACATCAACACCGATAGGAAAAGAGAGAGTTATTAAAAAAACAGCTGCATAAAATCAGTTCCAACTAAATCATCTCATTCTCATTTAAAACCAATTTCAATGACTGCCAAATTAAATAAAAACAACAGACACATAAATAGCACAGATGAAAAATCTAAAAAAAGACTCATGTTCGATTCACTGGAAACCCGAACTAGTGCAAAAAAAATTAAACTATCTATTCCATCAATTTCTCCCACATGCCCGATCTCGTCACAGAAGAAATTAATATCACTGTCGATAACTGCAGAGGACATTATAGAAATTGAAGAAAACACCGAAGAGAAAGATCTATTGTTAGAGGATGATAAATACATAGGGGCAGTTAACACTTTATTAAAAAGACAGTTTCCGAATATTAACGGATTTTAACCTACAATCAACGTTCCTTTTTTCATTGATTCTGAAAACCGTTGGAATACTGGAAAAACATTTTTACGCCAGCAATTACCATCCGCTCAAATTCATTTCAACGGAACTCAATTAAGAAAACATTTGCTTGATTGTTTGAACGCGGGAAAATTGATCCCATTCCAAAAAGAAAAGAAAATTAGTAGAAATGATGGCATCATAAGTCATACAGTGAAATATATAAAAATTGAAGGGAAAAAATGTAAAAAGTGGTTACACAGACAATGTGTCGGAGTAGTTGATGCTATGGATTGGCAATGTAAAGTCTGTAAAAGGCTAAACAGTCCAGTTGATGAATAGTGATGTAAAGTGTTCAACAGACCTACATGTTTACATTATATCATACATATACCATGTCTTTCTGAAGAAAAATCAACATTATATAATGTGTCATAAATGAAAATATCATGTTATTCAATTCTTATTATTCATGCTTTTTTTGTATATGGAATAAAATAATATACGATAATACGGGTTGTGTTTGTTATTTGCTTTTGAAATACACATATGCTTTAGTATACAAATAAATCAGTATGTCTCCATTGTTAACATGTTAAGCGTTATGTGAAAACATCTTAAAACTAACAAAATGCTGATACTGCAGCATCAAAAACTCAAAAATTATCAATTTCTGTTTTAAAAAATATACTTTTTTAATAGTCATATTTAAAATGGTTTTACATTCTTTTTATATATATAATACGTTTGTAGTAATGATTTAAAGACGAGCCTGGCGTTTAGAGGTTAAAGAAATAACCAACTGCAGGGTACATAGTCTAAATAAACACATTTTGGTACCCTTTTTTACAAAATAATAAAGTTTTATTTTAAAATCATATTTAGAATGAGTCATTTAACATAACCAATGTGAAAAATACAATTAGAATTTGATAATTAGTTTGTAATAATGGTTTAAAGACGAGCCCGGCGTTTCTAAAACGGAGCCCGGCGTTTCAATTTCATGCAAATACACCAATACAAACATTAAAAACACGATTTTTTAAAAATACTTTTATCATGATCCTTTATTTAATCATATATCAACACACCAAATTAGTTTCCACAATCAAAATGTAATGTTTTGATTACAAAAAATAATTTTACATTTAACACCTCCTACCCGAGACCGGCAAGTCCCGGAAAATTAACCGTCTTTTACCGGTCACCGCTTTAAACGATGTATATCGGAACGTTTTCCGGGATCTCGGTTGGCGCTGTACATTAGTTTGTTTCAGCACATTTTTTATCTATCTATCTACGAATACTGGCAGCATCAACCTTTTGTTAGGATAGCAACAACCTTAGCTTTTATTTGGGTCTATGTGTCTCAACTTATTAGTTTTTCTAGAGCTTGTACTCGAGTTGAGGACTTCACTATTCGTAATTTTTGTATAACTAAAAAGCTACTCCATCAGGGCTACCGTTACCATAAACTTCGTAAAACCTTTGCAATATTTTATTATCGTAACCCTGATGTTCTTTCCAAATATAAAAGTAATTTAAGAACTCTTCCGCGACTGAACCTGTCTTCTATGGTGACGTGATTTACAAACTTCGTAAGATCCTTGGTCATGATGACGTCTAACTAAAGCCAAAAATGACGATGACGTTTGATGTTTTTGTCGGTAATCGCACAGGTTGAAGGAACGTGTTGGGACTGGAAAACATTTTGAAATTATTTTTTTTTTGGTCTACATTTGTACACACACCTAAAAACATCGAATAAATGAAAAAATGTACACCAAAAACAATCCTACCCAAAATTCTAACCCCATGTAAGAGATATGAACAAGGTCACTAAGAGCTCGTTGGAGACTTTTCACATCATGTGTTTCCATCCTCGATTACAAATCACACATTCAACATTTTTTCTAATCTACTTGCGAGTTCCATCAAAATATGAACATACTTTCCAAAAATGTTTACTTAAAACCCCATTTCCAACCAGTTTTTTTGCTACGAACATTGAAAATCCAAAACGAGCGAACATCACCGAGGTCGGAATTTTTTTCCAGATTTTTTCTCAAATTTCTTTTTCAATTTTTTTTCCAAATTTTCTTTTTTCAATTTTTTTTTTCAGTCCCAACACGTTCCTTCAAGCTGTGGGTAATATCGTCTTTTCGTGCACGGTCACTCAATGGCTTATCCTTTTGTTGCTCTGGCTTCTGCCAAGTCAATGAGTACCTTCTTTGTGGCTTTCTAGGCTATTGTTTTTTGTGTATTTATATATATACACGAGCATCTTTGTGTTTTACTTATATTGCCTATTAATGCTGCCTTGTTGGTTAGAGAATAGTTCATGGCGGGAATTTCTTTATTTGCACTGTCCCGTTTTATTGGGATGACAGTAGGGAAGTGTGAGGCTTGGTGCACCATAGAACCTGGTTTAAACCCCCAGCCATTTTTTGCCATTGACCCTTCCAAGGCGGTATATAGCCCTATTGTCAACCCTTTTTGTGTTTGTGACGCCATATGCCTTATTAACATTGCCATTCATGTAACCTGCGTTTTACGTGTTTTTGGGTTTACTTTGTTCTGTGAAAGTTGCAATTCCTGTTTGACTTTTATACTTGTTTTCATAAATGTGTCTTAGTTCCTGCTGATAAAGCAGCTAAGAATGTAATTATTGTTTGACGCCTATGTTTCATCAATGGAACTCGGTAGCACCATAGATCTACATAGTCTACATAGGGTACTTGTATATCCATGGTAGCACTAATTCGTATACTCCAGTTCAATCTACTGAGGAAAATGTTGTTTCCACACATATCACTCCATGCACTACTGTAAAGTTGCTGGTGTTATAGGTATACTAAAAAACACTGTAGAATTATATAGATATATATATGTATTCTGCTACGGCTATACAGTATGTACGTGAGGCTACTGGTTACTCATACAATATAGAAGGTGTGGCGTATATCATGATTGACAATGAATACATATAATAATACGATACTGTTAATATACTACACTACAACTACTTTCCTAAGAAAAGCAAAACAAACTGCAAACTATGTACTGGATTCCTAAATTACATGAAAACAAAAACCTCATAAAAGAGTATGAGAGTGGACCTTTGGAAACGGCCGAACACGACAAATATTTCGAATTCTAGTGCCTGCACCACTACAAACATCTCTAAACGTTTAACTTCTTGTCTTTCTGCCGTTCAAGATCACGTTGAACTCCACTGTGCTAAAGCTGATGACAACTCTGAGGATTAATTGATTTTGGTAAATAAACATTCAGGAGACGTTCTTGATAAAAGGCAAGTTTCATCTATAAGTACTTATGATTTTTCAACACTTAAAATACAACCTTACCTCGTCATCTTATCAAAGACATACATTGCTCTCATTACATTCAAAATACTTTCGCTAGAGAAGAAAAACTACATTTTTGGCCAGTAACAATAGTAAAGCGTTTTTGTTTTGTTTTTGTTTTTTTATTAACGGCAGTACACTATTTGGACTTGCCAAGAAGTTTGTGAAGCACTCATTTTCCTGTTAGATAATATTTTCGTCAGATATGTAACTACTGTTTACAGAAAAATTGTTAGTATCCCTATGGGTACGAACTATGCACCTCTTGTCGCAGATTTGTTTTTGTATTGCTATGAAAGAGATTTCATGTTAAGTCGTTCACCAGATTCTCATGCAGATGTAATTGAAGCCTCTCGGTATCTGGATGGCATATTGAACATTGACAATCCTTTATTTTCTACTATGTTTTTACTGTCTATCCCAGAGAACTTCAGCTCGGCACAGCTAATATTTCGGATACTGTCCCTTTTTTCTTGATTTACATCTCTCTATTAAAAAATGAGAAAAAGCAAAGTTTAATTACTATTATTAAACTGAATAATAACGATCGATTGGGTAATACCCTCCGAACTTTACACATGTACGTTTGGAAAGTGGGTAAATAATTGAAGAAATCTCATTAGTCAATAATCATAAGTACAATATATAAGAAAAAATAATTGGCGCTTATTTTACTTTCCTAAGGCTCATTGAGTTTGTTGGCGGAGGGACTATAAACCTTAAAACTACAAACACACACGCTTTTTCACTTTAGAAATGCCATCAATAGGGACAAGATTGTTTATTTTTTGAGATTTCGGCTTCATTTTGATTTAGAGAAGCTCTTGCGCTTTGGCAATGTGTAAAATCTATGACAAGAGAGATGATTTTAATTTTGATATTGTTAATTATCCCCATTTAAATGAGGATGTTCCCAGAGTTCTACTTCTTACGGGGTCTATGTTTCTTAACCGATTCGTTTTTCTAGAGCTTGTTGTCGAGTTGAGGATTTTAATATTCATAATCTGTGTATAACTAAGAAGCTATTCCATCAGGGCTACCGTTACCATAAACTTCGAAATAACTTTGCAAAATTGTATTATCGTAAGTTAACCCTGATCTACTTTTAAAGTATGAAGGTAATTTAAGAACTCTTCTGTGACAAGGACTATCACAATCTGACTTCTATGGTGATATGATTTACAAACTTCGTAAGAATTTTTTTTTTTTTTTTTTTTGAGCCGTCTTCGGACGACCCGTTTAATCTCCCCGTCAATTGGTGGAGCAAGGGTCGGGGAGGACCATCCTTTGCCACACCTTACAATATCTTTACATTTACATGCAATATTTATATGAAATACTATTTTAGCATAATGGAATTGCAATTAATACAGAAAATATACATGTATTGTACAGTTATGGCAGGGAGCATAAAAATTATGATTTCAGGAAGAAAAAGAAAAATTCTGTTTAAGGAAAAAAAACACTTCTTTACCTAACAGTTGATTGCTGTCCAAAGGCCTATCTGCTTATAAAAATTGTATATGTAAGTATTAAATATTCATTATTGATATAATTGATTAACGAATTGTAGGTGTCTTGGGTTTGCTCTAAAATTGTACCCGGAGAAGTGCATGGATAGGAGTTAGTATAATACTGATTAATCTACAATGGTTTTGTACTTGCTCCATGAATTTTCAAATCTTTCTAGTTGATTATTTCTAATTGCGATTTGTCTATGTGTTTCATACAGATACCTTAGTCTGTATATCTTTGGGGTAAGGGAGAGCGGTGTTTTTAGTCGTTTTGAGGTAAATATATAGTATTTCATTTCTAAAATAATTTGTAACTCTACAGTCGATTGTTCTTCACCTGTGTTAAAATAAATGCTTGTTCTGACAGATTCAGATTTATGTTTTTTGTTAAAAAGAAAGAGTTTATCTGTGTTAAAAAATTCTGAGATGAAGGACAGGTCCAAAACATATGAACTATAGTCTCGTCTTGGTGGCAGAAGTGGCAGAACGGGTTTTCAGCTTTTTTTATTTTATGTAGATAATGCTGTGTTGAAAGAAGCCGATGGTTAATTCTTGTTTGAAACCATTGTAGTATTGTGCTAGAGGTAATTTTGAAAGGGGATGAATATATGTCTTTCCATGTTTCGGCTTCAATATCATAAATATGTTCCCATTTGATTTTTGATGTTGGACTTTCATTATTTCTATTAAAAATGGAATACATATCAATGCAACCTTTCTTGTTTTTGATGATTGCTTTAATATTCGCAGGTAAAATTGGGTTTTCTAATTTGTTCATTGTTATTTTGTTTTGCAATTGTTTTCTAAAGGTTTTATATATATGTATTTTGGGCGTTCTGTTGTAATTTTCGTCTCACTCCGTTTCGCCTCAAATTACAACAGAAACGCCCAAAATACATATATATAATAAATCACCATGAAATGGTGATTTTACTTGATTTATTAAAACTTTTTTAAAATAGGGGTAGTGAAGATTGCAAGTTTATTTATTTTTATAAGTTATCAAAATTATAAAATGTTTATTTAATACAAAACAAATTTGTTGATTTGTTATTAAAATTACATTCAATTAACAATTTTCTGACCTTGAATACAAAGGTGGTGGATCATACTCAAACACACTACTAAAACAATAAATCACACACTTTTTAGACTTTTTTGTAATGTTGCCATTGCTTCCTTTCTTCCCTGCTCCACTAGTTCTTTTTTTTGAACTTCACTTATTTTAGCCTTTTTTTGTTTTGTGTCCTGTTTTAAACTATAATATTTATCTAACTCATCCAAAATCAACTTGAACTCTTGATCAGATATTTGTGCATCATTCAACGCTTTTGATATTAACTGCTTTATACTATTTAACTTAGCCTCTGCCAAAGTTTTTATTTCATGATGTTTTTGAGCTTTTACATTAAGCTTGCGTCTGATAAAATTAATACAAACACCTGTAGCTCCACATACTATTGCTGCTATTTCTAAAGGTAACAAAACTGTAACAACAAATCCAATCCCAGCCATAATAACACCTGCAGATATTAAGGTAGTGTCAATTCCATCTGTAATATTAATACCACGTTTATATTTTTTATAAAATGACTGACGTATATCTTGTTCTGAAATTAACTTTTTTTCAATCTCTGAAATCTTTTGTAATCTATAATTTTGTCCGTCTTCCACTGGCAACTCAGGATATATACTTGGTGCTGCCGATTGCTTCATTTTTTATTAATAAATAAAAAATTAAATTAATTTAATTAATAATGATGCCACCGTATTTACAGCGGTAGCGTTAGCAACCTTGCATACAAAGTTAACAACAGAACCAGCACCAATTTCTAAAGGTTTATCAAAGTTATCATGATTGCGTGGGATGATGTGAAGCGTTATACCATAATTTGGTTGTTCAACACCATTGACAGAAACTATTACAGTTACGTCACCAACTAATCGTTCACATGCTAAACCTATTCCCATAATCCGTCCACGGCGTGTCATTTCATGCCCCACATTTGATTCTGCTCCACCATTACCAAATGAGAGTATTCTGTTTGACACAAGTGGGCCCTTAGCCTCTGCAAATATTGTTATAATCCCATATTTAAGATTATCAACTCTATTTTTTAAATGATTAAACTGGTTAGCAAAAGGCACAATTCGTCTATATAAATCTTGAACATTATTTATCAAAGCCTCTAAGTCTTCTGTTTTTTTAGGGCTTGGTGGTCCAAATATACTCATTTTTTTTTTTATAAAAATATATTTTTTAAATAATTTCTAAAACACAACTCATAGGCAAACCGTGATTAAATATCTTGTTGCCATACTCATCTCTAACTTCTATTTTCAATTCAGTAATTGCACCATTCATAAGACAGTGATATTCAGGATAAAAACGTGTATATACTATATCTCCAAACTGCTTATTTACTACAGGTACAACACCTATAAAAGTGCTTGGTGCACCATTGAAATAATTACTACTTGTGTTAACTTGTTTCAGATGAACATATAGCTGTTTATAAGGAGCTAAATCAATTGGGTAATCTCCTAAAGTAGTACCTGTCAACCATTTTCTGTCCTTGAATCCCAGCATTTTTGAAAGACCGCTTGACATTCGTGTCTCTATTGACGTATCTATAATGGCTGTACCAATTTGCTCAATACTGTCCAGGATAATATTTTCATTTAGCTTTTTAAACTTTTTTGCCAAGTATGGAATGTTATAGAGTCCACCTGGAAAATGTTCTATTTTGTCTGGGTTTCTTGTCTTTGCGGTTTCATGAATAATATTATACCAACCGATAGTGTATGTAAAACTTTTTAATCCAACGCGCTTAGTTCCATCTCTATTATCGATATACTGTTGTAAATTAATAGAGTTGTCTATGTTTGAAATTGTATGAAACATTTTTTTTTAATATATATATATAAAAACACAAATAAAAATGATTTCTAAAGAATTCAAATATAACCCGGATGCTCACTATTCAAATACTTTTAGCAAGAAAGTGATAGATATAATAAATCAAAACATGGTCATTACATCAGACGGTAAAGACTTTTAAGCATCATTTCCAAATGTCCTTGAAAAATACAAACTTTCATACGTCAAATCAGATGCTATAGTCCAACGCTGGGGAACAGATTGGATGTTATTTTGGCAGAATCAGTTAAACTTTGCTATTTGGTGTGCGACAACTGGATGTGGTATTGATTTCAACAACCATCTAAAAGCTGATGCCCTAGTTGGTTCGTTATTTCGATTTCATGTCTATTACCAAGTCAGAAGAATATTATTTGAAATGAGTGTAGCAATGCCGCAAGACTCAAATTGGAATGCGTTTAATAACACATATAACCGAAACGCATACGAGAGAATATGCAAGGAGTTTAACGTTGATTTATATTCAGACTGGAGACAGAAACAAAGCTATAATAATGGTCTAGGAACAATTTATAATTACTGGACAAATATTGGTTATCATCCTTTGGTAAATACTGTATACGACAACAAAACGATGAGTTTTACAGTTTATGAGAGTGATAAAACATATCACATTGATTACATTGCACAAGGATCTGAGGCAGACAACAGCTGGTCTACTTTTATACTAGATTGTTCATCTGGATTTACAAGGGCAGGAGTAGAAAGAATCAATGACAGCATAAGAACATACTGCTGGGCAATTCTTGGTTCACAATCACAAACAAGAACAGATATACTTGGAACTGGAACAGCATTTGATGCACAGAAACAATTTTTAGCAAATGTAGAGGACGCAATAAACAGCCCCATCGACTTGCCCAGTCAAATTTCAAGATATGAAAACACCTTAAAATATGCAAGAAGTAAAGTTAATTTTGTCTATGGAAGTGGATTGTACATGTCTCCGAGTGACATGGAATTAAGAATTGGAATAATACAAGACAACAATAATGAAATTGTAATAGCAACCGATGCACAAGCATTAGGATTGAATAATGATGTAAATGAAAAACCAGTGCCACCAAAAAATATTCAACCTTTTCAAGGCACCACAACAAAAAAATTTTTACCGGAACATTCTGACTTTGATAAATCATCAATACATAAAACTGTGGAACATAACCCACCAGAAATACAAAAAATAGCGATTGAACACGAAGATAACAAAACAACTATAATTGTTGGTACTATAGTAATAGGTCTTGCTGCATTACCTATTTACGAGATTTACTGAACCACTCTTTGGCTGCCACATACAACAACCCGGAAACAAACACAAGCAGAGCCCATAGATTGTTACCAAGCCAATTAATAACATTACCTGTTGCAGATAAAAGCCATGATACTATTGCACCAATAACTCCTGGAAGTGCTGCAGCAGCTTTACCAGCTAGGTTGGCAAGAAGTTTACCAAGATTAAATAGTTTTTTTTTTATCCAATCTTTTACACTTGATGGATCAGGTTTTGGAGTTGGAGTTGGCGTAGCACTTGATGTGGGAATAATATAATTAATTATCACCCTAAGAATCATACCAAATGCAGTTAGGATACTAACAATAGTAATACCTTGCTCCCTAAACAAGGTTTTAATCCTCTCACCAAGAGTTGTATCCTCGTTTAACATTTTGTTTATTGTCTCTTTTATCCTGCTTACTTGATTACGAAAAGCTTCCCTGTTCTCATTAATGACATCCATTCTTGCACCTCTCTCATCTTCAAGGTCTTTGATGCGATCGCTAATTCTTTTTATCTGGAATTCATCATTATCAGTCTTAGCTTGTTCTAACTTTTGTTTTTCTCTTGTTATGTCTTTATCAAGTTGTGTGAGTTTTGCCACGTTATTGGTGAGTTCTTCCTTGACATTTGTCATCGCTTTTACTATTCCATCCATTTCACGCTTGTCTATATTTGTTTGTGTTTCAACATCAGGACGCTCAATCACATCCCAGTCATAAAATGATGTCTCTATGTTATCCATTGATGTCTCTATGTTACCCACAATACGTGAAATATTTTGTAATGGAATAGCATCCGCATGATCTGGTAAATCGTTTATTGTGCTCTCCAACTCTTGCAACGCTTGTCGAGCTTTTTGTGGTAATTTTGTTTTACTGTCATACTCCGGTAAATTTAAAAACTGTCTTACCGCCCCTGTTCCCCCAGAGCCAATAATCCTGTTATATTCATTTGCCAAAGAACCAAGAGCAAGAAATGTAAAAGAGCCTTGCCTGGCAGTTATTCTTATTCCTTTATCACCAACAATCCAGTATAATGTTTTACCATCATTTGATACTTTAAACTGGTCATAATCCATTTTGTCTGGTATCATCTTATATCGTTTTTCTATTTCATTATAAAAGGATTTTACAAAATATTTCTTGAATGTTTCAAGTGTGATTTCTGACAGCTCTCCTCGAAGGTCAGCAAGATGGTCGCTTTGATTAAGAAGATTTCTTTGAATAGGTTCATCAGGCACCATTGGTAAATCATCATCATCATAATATTCATCATAATCATCTGGATCAAACGTAGGATTGTCAAATTCAAATCCTCCTTCAGCCATTGTTTATTTTATTTAATTTTAAAAAATATATTTAAAAAATAAAAACAATGTCGGCTTACGGAAACAAACTCAGCCCTCATAGAAAACTAAGAGAACCTCATGGTGCCAAGGGCATCCGCACAATTGTAGTAATAACTAATAATCCATCAACAATAGACCAAAACCAGCAACTGCTTGTGAGATTTCCCAATCTAAGTACTAATGATGTGATAGTTCCTCGTACTGCTCGTCTTGCCTTTGAAATAGAACTTAAAAGCAGAACAGAAGCCAAAGCTACACTATTTCAAAATCTGGGTAGAACAATTGTAAAAAAAATGACAATAAGAATAAGTGGCAATGAAGTCATGTCAATAGATGACAGTGATATATATCATTGTTATGTAGATTTATGGAAAAGCCCTACTGAACGAGTAAACATAGCTTACCAAGGTATTGGTAAATCAAACATGCTAAAACATAGAGTTGGTGCGGGAGATGCTTCCTCAGACACCGGAGATGAAGCTATAGCAGCAGCTTATGGAAATAGATTTTGTATTCCACTGGACTTTGAAATGTTAGAAAGTCATATGCCATTTTATCAAGCGGGGCTTGGTGATAGGTTAGAATATGAATTAACGTTTAATGATTATAACAAAGTTATCAAAAGCAGTGATGCTGATGCATCTTATGTAATAAAAAATATCTGCTTGGAATTTGATACGGTTAGTGATGTTGAATTAGCCAGACAAATAAGACAGCAAATCAATGGTAAGATGTCATTTATGTATGATCGTATCTTGCGACATAGAAAAATAATAGCAAACAAATCTGATACTCTTTGGAACATCAACATTAATGTACCAGCACGGAGCATGAAAGGTATTTTAATGCTGTTTGTAGACCCAGAAAGAACAAGCACAGAAACCTATTACAACCCAAAAATTGAAAAGGTTGAAATGACAATAGAGGGAGTACCAAATCAGTTGTATAGTCAGGGCATGAGGGCTTATCAACATTGGGATGAAATTAACAAATATTTTGCCTTAACCTCAAAAAGAAACAAAGAGACAGAAATAGCAGCGAGGGACTTAAACTTTACCAGTGTTTCTCTTGAGACCTATTTGACAAAATCATATGCTTTGTGGCTTGACCTTAGAACATGTGATGACAATTTATTACACGGCAGTGGAAGAAGAATAGAAAACGGCAGTGAAGGCATAACGATATTAATAAATAAAAAAGCAGATGCAGATCAAACTTTAAATATTTATATATATATAATACAAGATGCGCAAATCAATTTCGAAGATGGAAGATTCAAAGAAGCAGGATACTAGTTTGCAACAAAAATATCCTAAATATTCACACAGTGCCATTATTTGTGGTCAGACAGGCTGCGGCAAAACAGAGTTTGTTCTTGACATACTTGAACAAGAGTATGTTGGAGTTTTTAAACATATAATTATATTGTGTCCAACCATAGAGTGGAACGAGGCTTATAAAAATAGACCCTGGATAGGAGATGTGAAAAACCCGAGAGATAAAAAAATAATAATTGTCAATCCCGTTAGCAACGGTAAAGAAATGTTATAAGAACTGTTGCGTTTGTTTTTCAAAAGATATGCTGGCCAGCCCACATTATACATTATTGACGATTGCTCAGCCACAAAATAATTAACAAAGAAAAAAGATATGTTATCAGAGTTGGCATTTTCTGGTCGCCACGCCAAACAATCAGTGTGGGTCATTTCACAAAGATATAATTCTGTATTGAAAGATTTGAGAGAGCAAGCAAAATGGTTGTGTATATTTTACACCAAGGACAGAGATAGTTATGAAAATTGTTTGAGAGAAATTGATGTTATTCCGACGTTGGAGGAGAGAACCAGAATAAGAAAAGCTTTAGCTAAGACTAAATATTCCAAGTTGATATTGAGAACTGAACAACCAACTGGTTATTGGGTTGAATAATTTTTTTTAAAAATACAAACTAGAGTGTCCCATATAACCCATACACTCAATGCACTAACCAATATCGGTACAACATCACTACTCATGTTTTACGGGGCTTGTAAAACATACCCTCTTGGCTCACATATAAAATATTCTACGCCATCCTTTGTCATAGAAATTACAGGCGTTTCCTGTGCACCTTTTTCGTACGTTTGTAAAAAATCACTTTCTGAAACACATAAACATTTTACGTCATCTCTTGTCATAACATCCAGTGCTATTTTATTTTTGTCATAATCACTAATCTCACCGTCTGTTATTTTCAAATCCATTTTTTCTTATATAATATTTTTTTATTATTACAAAATATATTTATTTCATAATATCCGCAGGTATAATACCTTTTTTTTTACAACTGTTGCTAATAGTAATACTAACAGCAAAGTAGCAATGTTAATAGCAATACTGACCATGAATATAGTATTGCTAATAGCATTGCTCATAACAAATTAGTAATGTTAATAGCAATGCTTGTAGCAAATTAATAATGTTAATAGAAAAAATAGCAATGTTAATAACAATGCTATTAACAATACTAACAATTACTAGTTGCATGAATATCGCAGTTAGTTGTTTTGTATTTTATATTTATTTCAAGATAAAAAATAGGATTACTAATATAAAAATGAATGCGGAAGAACTATTACAAAATATATCGGAACAGACGGAACCAGATGAATCAAAGCAACAAGAAACAAAAAAAAGAAAGATTATCAGCCATAGTGGCTGGTGGTGGTAGTCGTCAATATTTGGGTAAGGACATACAACTCACAAACATAGATGGCATGTCACCAGATGAAATTAACAAACTTTACTGCAGATATGAAGCAAGGCTTGGGGCAAGTATGACCAAGACTTTAGGCAATTCTTTTATTAACTTGTATGTGATGGGAGTATCAAAATATTTTAATGTAACCAATCCACCAAAGCTGATAGAAGATTTGGAGGAAGACCCATTTATTAATCATGCTTTGACAAGTGCTTGTTGTGAGTTGTATTACAGGTATGGAATGTGCTTAGCACCATTTACAGCAATACTGACAACTGTTAGACATATTGATTTTAATAAAAATAAAAAATAGATAATATAAATGGAGAACCAAGAGAGTGAAGTTATACCTGTTGTTACACAACCTGTTGAACAACAAAAAGTAAAAAATCCAAAAAGAATAGAAGCTGGAAAAAAAGGAGCAGCGGCAAGAAAGGCAAAGCGTTTGCTTCAAGATGCTGCAAAGCAAGATGCTGCAAAGCAAGGTGAAATAACAAAAATAACAATAGGTGAAGAAGAACCAGAAAAATCAAAATAAACGTATACAAAAAGTTATATTCCACCGTGTCTGGTTTTATTAGGCATTGCTGGGTTGGGTTTGTATATTTATAACAAAAAATCTGCTACGCAACCTGTAGCTGTGCAACCTGTTCATGTTGCACCAAAAGACCCTTTTGATTTTTAATAATTTATTTAAAAAAAATAATCATATAAAAAAAACTGGCAGCAAGTATTGACGGAAAACAAATTGTAAATATGATGTATCATGCTGGAGTGGAAACACTTTTAACTATTGGATATTCTGAGATTGGCAGAAAACTACTAAAAAGACCAGCCCCTAAAGTGGATTTTAATATGGTAGATGTTGGGATGCTGTCTGTGGATATAATGTTAGCAATGGCTACGAGGGATATGCTGATTAAGCAAGGTATTATTCCTGCGGATATTATGAAATAATTTTAAAAATATATATATAAAAAAAATGGCAAGTGCAGTAGCAATGATGATAGGTGGCGCATTAACAAATGCATTGGCGTTTAGCGGTCAAATTATTTCTTTTCAAAAATGGGAAGTCATTCAGATGAGGAAAGACAAAGGCATGACAAAGCCGTGGAACAATTGGAAGCAGCACAAGCGGAGTGGAATAAAAAAAGAACAGAGAGATTAGATTTTATTAATAAGCAACTGCAAAAAGAGCATCATGCAGAGCAGACTTTTGATGATGTATACCAAGCTATGAAACAGTATTATTACATAACTGGTAAACATTTGCTTTTGGAACCGGAGCCCAAGTTGAGTGATTTTTATACACCATCTCCAGATCAACAGAATAGAGAAATTACGTTTATTGTGGTGGGCATGGCTGCAACTGGATTTGTGGCGTACAAATTGATTTCATAAAAAAAATAGTTTAAAACTATAATTACTTTAGATTTGGAATAACTAAATATGTTTACTTTGAAATAACCTTTGGAAAGACTAAGTCATATGCATGATACCTATTTTTTTTGTTGTTCTTACATGGTTTCAATCCAAGTGGTCGCATATAATATGGTGGTTTAGCACTCTTCTCTATTTTATCTTTGAGATGACCAGGCGCCCATACTTCACCATTGTCTAATAATGTCAATACCATGGATGGACCATATTCAGTTTCTACTATTTTCGTATCTGTAATAGTGTATATTTTATTTAGTTCCAAGTCTGTCCATTTCTTTGTGCTATTTTGATTTTGCTCTTCGAGCAGTTCATCAAATTGTGCAGTTGTGATATCCATTTTTTCTTTATAGTTATATAAAGTTTAATCTTTAGTAGAAAAAAATGGAAAAGATTTATTACAGCCCAAAAGGATTTTGGAGAGGTTACACAGCAGTTAACAAATTAGCAAAAGAGGCTGGTGTCAGTGAAAAAAAGGCATTAGAATTTTTAAAAAAACAAGCTGTGTGGCAGATTTATTTACCTGCGCCAAAGAAAATAATTAGACCCAGGTTTGATGTTTCTGCTAAGAATGGAGTGCATCAAGCTGATTTGTTATTTCTGCCGCATGATACTTTTGGCTTTGGTCGTGGACGCAAGACATATAAATATGCGTTGACTGTGGTTGATATTGCAAGTAGATACAAAGAAGCAGAGCCACTGACTTCGAAGGATAGTAAAGAAGTTGCTAAAGCATTTGAAAATATATACAGTCGGCATTTGAAATATCGATTATTACAAGTGGATCCAGGCAGAGAATTTATGGGTGCAGTATCACAGTTGATGGCAAAACACAAAGTAAATATTAGACGGGGCAGAACAGAAATACACAGAGACCAAGCTTTAGTGGAAAGATTTAACAGAACATTAGCTGAGAGATTGTTTGGTTATCAGTATGCTAAGGAAATATATTCCCAAAAACGTAATAGAGAATGGGTAAAGAGATTACCAGAAGTTGTAAAAGCCATAAATGCGGAGACAAAAAAGCCCCCTCCTGTTGAAACCAAAATATTAAAAGGTGATCCTATCTGTATGAATGCAAGTGTAAGATATTTATATCAACCCGGGGAACAAGAAGGTGGAAGACGCAGAGCAACTGATCCAATGTGGAGTGTAGATATTCACAAGATTAAAAGTTATATGGTGACGCAAGGTATAAGAGTTTATTATTTGAAATTACCAGCGCCACAAAGAGGATTTGTCAAAGAAGAATTACTTATTGTTCCTGCTGATACCCAAATTCATAAGTTTTTATAGAAGCCATGTGCATCAGTTGTAATACCGTCTGGTGCTATGTATCTTTTAGAGTAAAATGGTGACAGTGATACTTTGTTTACTTTTATGGCATATATCTCATGCTTTATTGAGCGTATCATATTCATTTCATGGGTGTATTTTTTCTTGTTAAACAATGCATCCTTGTAGTTTTCAAAGTTTATGTGTTTTTTGACTACATATTCTTTTACACCCTTTGCTTTCTTAATAATCTTCTCATCCGCTCTCAAAATAGAATATAGCTTGGGTCTTAATCCAACATACTCAGCTATAGCAACACCAGCACATTCGTCTTTCATTTTACCTAATACCTTTTTGTTTGTATCATCGTGCATTGGGTGATTTTCAGGATAATCACTTAGGTCATATTCATCTTTCATTTCAGCCATGTCTTTGTATGCATCATCTGTTTTGATGTCTACAAGCAAGCTGTCAGTATCTGTGTATAATAAAGTACAGTTATCTCCATACCTTTTTTTCAAAGTATTATAATACCAATCATACATCATATACTTTGATAAATCCAATACTGACATCCCAACATAGATTGGTTTGTTTAATGTTAATTTTGTTTTGTTTACATGTACTGCTGATAATTCATCTGAAAATTTTATACGCCTGTTAAAGTTGGGTTTGGCTATTATTTTTCTTATCTTTTCATTTTTAGAGCCGTCAGTTTGGACTAGTTTTATATCTGTCCGCTTGCGTAGATTTTCCATTGTTTTGCCAAACACAGAGTTGTTCATAAGTTTGTAAAAATCTTTTTCAAAGTTTGATTTAGCTTTTTTCCTAAGTTCTGTGTTTAGGTTTATGTATGATTCCATCCATGGTTTTTCATTAAATTCTAATACTCTGTGTATTTTCTTTAGTTTCATGCCTAAAGATAAATACAGTTCCAGGTTTTTGTAATGTATCACATACTTTTCTTTGTCCCTAGGATTGGGAACTAGTTGTTCTGTATTTATCATGCTATTATTTTCTAACAGATCTGTTTGGTATTTAGACAACCATTCTTTTTTCACTGCTAATCTTTCCGGTGCAAGCGGATAGTCATTATGAGATTCATGGAGTTCTTTAGGATACTCCAAATCAACTTCTAGAAAATATCCATTTCCTTCTTTTCTTTCTTTTGGCTCTGGCAACGTTTCCACCCACTTAAAGCCAGAATATGGAAGTGGCTGACTCATTGCCCACACATAAAGATTAGTTGCATCATAATACATTAAAAAGTTGTTTTCCTCGTTAGGGTTATAATCAGCTACATGTGAATTGTTTGCTTTGGCATATCGTTTTGATACCATACTTATGCCACCACGCATACCTTTTTCTATGAATAAGTGCATGTTAATATCTGTTAAAAGTTCTAATTCTATTTTTGAATGTTTAAGTAAAGCATCCCAAGATAATCCAGGTGCTGTATAGTAATGTAAAGCATCAAGTTTGTATGCACTCATACATGTTTTTCTAAAAGTTTGAAACACATCTGCTAACAAAGTTACATCAGTTTTTAGATATAAATCATGATAGTCTCCAAGAGTTTTACAGTTAAACTCTTTCCATATTTTTTGAGCGTGCTCGTAATCTTTTTGGGTAATACCTTCACCTTTTAATGTACTGTAAAATGCTTCTATGGGTGGTAATTGCGTTTCCTTAAATCTTTCCATACTGTCCATATATTCGTATGGATAAACACCTTTTCGTAAAAGTTCAGGTTTTAGATATAAATTATGATAGTCTTTAAGAGTTTTACAGTTAAACTCTTTCCATAGTTTTTGAGCATATTCATAATAATCTTCGTAATCTTTGGGCTTTATACCTTCATTTGAAAAACTACTGTAAAACTTTTCTATAGGTGGTAATTTCGTTTCCTTAAATCTTTCCACACTGTCCATATATTCATGCGGGTAAATACCTTTCAGCATAGGTAAATTTGTTTGTCTAAACTGATTTTTGGTAATTTTAAAATCAGATGTGCCTGTTGCATCAACCAATTCATCTAGAGGCTTCATCATAAACTGACAGCTATCCAAGAATCTAAGTTGTCCGGCACTAAATGAAATATACTTTTCAGCGTTGTTTGGAATGCATGTAATATTACCTGTCATTTTATGTATTTTTTGCATTATAAGATGACTATCATATCCTTTGAGGTTGTGAAATACAACAGGGATGATTGTTTTATTTGGTTTTAGTTTTAGTTTTAGGTTGCAGTATTTATGTGCTGCACCTCTGTATTCTCCTGTAAAATGACAGTGGTCTCTTACTTTGCCGTTTTTGCCACATTTCCTACCTATTTCATTTTCGCATATCCAGCAGTGTGTTGCTTTTTCATAATCTTCCTCATTTTGTTGTGTCATAATTAAGGGTTTTGGGTGAGCAAATATTTTATTAATGTTGCTCTTCTCACATTCTAAGTGATTTAAAAACTTTTCAACAACATCTTTACCTCTGTAAATAACAGGTTCTTCAGCTTTGCCATCATATCTAACAACCTGGTATCCAAAACCACAAGCTTCGTGTACATTTGTGATTTCAGATTTCTTTCCAAATTTAATTGATTGCGGTTTGATTATACTTTCAAAATCAGCATATATTGCATAAGGCACAGGCATCTGATTTTGATGATTTTTAAATTTTACAGTATTTTTACCTTCTATTGGCATTTCTATTCTGCAAGAATTTTTGTTAATACCATCACAGTCTTCTTTGTGTTTTGTAAGTAGATCTTCTCTTGAAAAGCCGTAAAGACAACGATCGCAGAAATAAGTTTTACCGTGATGTTTGTTTTGATCGTAAAGTGATCTATTTAGATTTTTAATCCAGCAATAGTGATATTTTGTTGTTATTGTTTTTGGTTCGTTGGGATAATCATCAGTGTTATAATTGTCATCTATAATTCCTTCTTCATTATTTGGATCATCTTCATCTTCATTTTCTAAATCAACCTCAACGTCTTCAGAAATTAAAAGCAAGTTAATTCTTTCCATTTCTTGGGGTTGCTCTGATATTCTATATGGAAATACAGATCCCTTTTTCCTGTGCATCCGTAAACATTAATAGCAAGGTTGTTTTGTTTTTCTACTTTGGAAATTTGTGAAATTGGAGTGGGAAAGTCAATACCATCCATATTCAACTTACCCATGTGTTTGTTGTAACTAGATATCCTAGTTGGATTATTTTTATTAGGCCACAAAGCAGAAACCAATGCTACTTCCAAGCACTTATTATCTTCATTATTAACATTAATTATTGCTTTTTTATCAGATACTGCTTTAGACAAAGGAATATATGAAGAACCTTTTAATGGTTCATACTTTGCAAAATTTAAGTAAAACGTAACACAGTGATCAATCTCCAATCCAGATGCTGTGTTTGTAAATCTTTCAAGGCTCTCTTGTATATTTGCAGATGATTCATCGTAAAACTCATTTATTTTTTCAGAGGTTAAAATTGCATTTTGTTCACTGTGTAATACTGCTGTGGTGTATTTTTTGGTATCACCATCATCTTTGAATAAATCTACAGTAAGACCTAATGAAAACTTTAATCCATTCATCTTTGTCAGCTCTTTGCTTATTTGTTTTGTAATAATGAATTTATATCACGGAATAGTTTTTGGGGGTCTTTGTATTTCTCGGCAGATATTTCGTATGCTTTAAAATAGCCACAGATTGGTTTGTCAACCAGTTTTAATTCTTCTTTAGATTTTCTATCATTAAGCTCTTTCAATTCATTTATAACATTGTCTCGTGATTTAGCATATTTCTGATTTTGCTCATCTTGTAATTTATCATATTTCTGCTTTTCTCGTTTACGTTGTTTCTTAGCACGTCGTCTCTTGAGTAAATTTTCTAATGTTTGAGATTTAACCTCTTTTGAAGTTTCTTTTGGAACTTCTTTAAGAGGTTTTAATGCATTTATACCGTTAGATAGTGTTTGCTTATCTATTACACCTGTATCAAACAGGCGTATTAAATTTTTTATAGTCTCTTCGTTTTTTTCTTTTCCTTTATTTGTTATATATTTAATTTTTTTTTATTTAATATAAAAATAATTATATATAAAATAGACAATGGAAATCAATATTTGCAAATTTCTTAAAATTGGATTACATAATCCATGTGAAAACAAGCCAACAAAAGATTCTAATTATTGCAGTTTGCATAAATATAGATTAAAAACAAGTCATGCATTACCGTGTCTAATATGTAAAAAAGGCACTTCTGCGAAATATCAAGTGTGTGTTGGTTGTGGTGCAGCTTCAATTAGAAAAAAGAACGATTATTGGAGGTTAAAGTCGTATAACGCTGAGTGTCTCAGATTTAGCGTATTAAGGTTTAAATTATATTTGATAACTTATAAAAAAAAATTAAACTTGCAATCTTCACTACCCCCTATTTTAAAAAAGTTTTAATAAATCAAGTAAAATCACCATTTCATGGTGATTTATTATATATATGTATTTTGGGCGTTTCTGTTGTAATTTTCGGCGAAACGGAGTGAGACGAAAATTACAACAGAACGCCCAAAATACATATATATGTTTTAATGGCAGCTACTACTCCTTCGTAGATTAGAAAATTTGTTTTAATGCCAGTTTTTTCTTCAAACTCAGTAAAAGAATAAAATCCACCATTTTCATTGATTAAGTCATTTATAAAAATGATGCCTTTCCTATACCATACTTCGTTAAAAAACGGCTTACCGCCAATCAAAATATTGTTATTATAGAGTAGTAGGTTTGACAAAAAGCCCTCAGGTGAGTTAGGCAAACTAAAATCAATAAGTTTAACATATGAAATTAGCACATCTTTCCAGAAATTATTTTTAATTTTTTTTATTAATGTTTCACAGTAATTTTTGCCAAAAGATGTTAATTTTTTAATATCTATTATTTTTTCAACCAGTTGCTTCCAAGTGCCCTCATTAGTTATGAGTCGTCTTATCCATGTAGTTTTAAGGCTGAATATAAATGCTTTAAGATTAATCATTTTGAGACCACCTTCAAAATGTTGCTTAACTATTACGGATTTTTTTTTTTTTTGCAGGGCCTTCCCATAAAAAGTCATAAAATATGTTATTAATTTTTGTTATTGTGTTTTCATTTGGATTTGGAAGAGATATAAATAAATGACTTAAAATAGGAAGTAGTAATGTTTTAATAACTGTGATTTTACCAATCGGTGTTAAATATCTTCGCTTCCATATCTTTACTGTATTTTGGATTTTTAATATCTTATCATTATAGTTTAATTCTATCATTTTACCTAAGTCGACGTTGAAATGTATTCCTAGTAGCTTGAAATTATCTTTTCCCCAGTTAAGTTTCCATTTTGTTTTGATTGTATCTGAACTGTATTTTTTCCTCCCTATCCATACAACTTGTGTTTTGTCAAAATTTATATTTAAACCAGAATATTTAGAGTATTTTAATAGTTCTGAGAGGGTTTCATTCAGAGATGTATCATATCCATCCAAAATGACAGATGTATCTTCTACATATTGCGAAAGTTTAGTTTCTACGTTCTCTATAGTAATACCTTTAATATTTTTATTATTTCTTATTCTAATCGCCAATATTTCAGCACACAAAATAAAAATATAAGGTGACAAGGGGTCGCCCTGACGGCAGCCCCTTTCGATGTTAAAAAACGATGACAGGTTTCCTCCTTGGTTAACAGCCAATTTTGCATTTTTATATAAAATCTTTATCCATGATATAACATTTTCTCCAAATTTAAAAAATGTAAGTACTTTAAATATAAAGACCCATGACAGAGAATCAAAAGCTTTTTCAAAATCAATCAAGAGAATTAAACTGGCATATTATTTTCTTCTGCGTATTGCATAACATCATATATAAGTCTAGTGTTTTCTCCTAAGTATCTTCCAAAGATAAAACCAGATTGATCGTTATTTATCAGCTTAATAAGTGTTTATTTAATTCTATTTGCAATAGAGCCTGAGGCAATTTTATATGTACAATTTAGGAGGGAGATTGGTCTATAGTTTTTTATATGCAGTCTCGATTTATTTTCCTTTGGTATAACGGTTATTATTCCTTCTGTTTGAGTTATTGATAGTTCGCCCTTACTGAAGCCATAGTTTAAAGATCTTACTACAAAATGCCCTATTTGTTGCCAAAATACTTTAAAAAAATCAGCACCAAATCCACCTGACCTTGGGCTACGGTTATTTTTCATTTTTCTGAGTGTTTCAGACGCTTCTTCAAAGGATATATGGCCTTCAAGATTAATTGATTCACTATCTGTAAGTTTAGGTATATCAAAGTCTTTTAAGTCATTTTCTAAGTTAATATTTTCTAGTTCATTGTCTTTGCTAGTATATAGTTGTTCATAGAATTTCTTAGTATCTTTTAAAATTTCATGTTGATCTGATATGATTTCTCCATTTTGTTTTTCTATTTTAGGAATTATCTTTGAAGAGTAATTATGGGATTCTAAATTGCAAAAAAATGAGGTTGGTTTTTCATCATTCTCAATTATATTTGCTCTTGATCTAATTAGGTAGCCGTTCATTTTCTGTTTTCTTAATATTCTTAATTCATTTTTGTATGTTTCTAAGGTTTCTAAGTTATTTAAAGACAAGTTATTTTCTAAGGTTTCTATTTCAGCAATCAATTCATTTCTCTGTAATTGTCTTCTTATAACTAGAATAAGATATAGATTTACCGCGTAATTCCATGAGTAGTGTTTCGAGAAACAGTTGGTCATTTATTGAAAATTGTATTTCATTATCGGGGATATTACTTATGTTCTCCACTTTGTAAATTGGAACAGCATACTGTGTTTTAATGTCTTTAATTTTTCTATTTATTGTGTTTAAGTATTCAATATCACCTAGAAGAGAGTTGTTATGTTTCCAAAGGGATTTACCACGTATAAATTGATTAAAATTCAATTTTAGAACTATCATTGAATGATCAGAGCGGTAACTGGGTTCAATGGTACAATTTTCTATTGAAGAAAACATATTTTTAGAAACAAGGAAGAAGTCGAGTCTAGCTTGTTTTAAAGGAGTTCTTCGTCTCCAAGTATACCGTTTTAAATGGGGATGTAATTCTCTAAAAGGATCAATTAGATTATAATCGCATTTAATGTCTAAAACTCGCTCTCGTGCCTTATTGTTATTTATGCTTTTGTAATTAGAATAATCAAGGATTGGATCTTGAACAATATTAAAGTCTCCACACATTTATAGAGTGCTGTTTTTAACCTGTTCATATTTTAATAAAATACTGTCGTAAAAATTGGGAGAGTCATTGTTTGGGCCATATAAAGTGATGAGTGTGAATCTGTTATTGTCAACTGTTAAGTCAGTTATGAGAAAGTTACCTTCGTTATCTGATATGTGAGAATGTACTTTATAATCTAAGTGTTTGTTGAAAAGTATTGCAACACTTCTTGCATTCGAGGTTCCTGAACTAAAAAGACAATCATTTCCCCACTGTGTGCGAATAAAGTTTTCAGTTGCTGTAGTAGAGTGAATGTCCTGAAGGCAATAAATGTAACAGTTTTTACCTTTTAGGTAGTTAAATACATCGATACGTTTTTCTGCTGCACCAAGACCCTGACAATTAACAGACAATATGTTTATACTAGTCATACGTGTCGATAAACAAAGATGGGGACCATAGTGAGACAGCAATCAGCAGTTGTAAAAAATAAAAATGTAGAATTAACAAAACATTCTGCATTTTGTGAAAGATTTACCTTAAAAAACTATTTTTGACATAAACCTAAGTATATGTTGTCATGGTATTTTTTGGTAATGATGGTAATAGTAAACTAATAATATATATTAAGTAATTCTGAAGCATGTCATGGACTATATCAGAGAGCTTCCAAGAAGCACGAAGTGATTACATCACAAAAGTCACACATAAAGTATTAAAGTGTATTCCAGCAAACACATATTCTAAACTAGTATATCTTAGCTAGTATATCTCAGGCACCAAGGCATAACAAGAAGTATCTCAAGTATCAGAACATATTAAGTAAGTATAGCTGACATCTAAACGTCATTATATAGTATGTATATTTCAAGCAGCAAAGTATGTTAAAAAAAAATAATTATATCTCAGACAACACAGGATATAGAGTATGTATCTCTCAGGCAGAACAGCATATAACATATTCATACACATAACATATGTATACATCACAGAGCAAAGCACATAAAGTAGTATCTCTCAGACAGAAAAGCATATAACTTGGCAGCAAAGAATTTCTCAGGCAGAAGATCATATAATGTATGTCTATATCAGGCAGAAAACTCACATAAAGTATGTATATCTGAGGCAGAAAAGCAGGAGTATATCTTAGACAGCATACCCATAAAAAATGTATGTCTCGGACCATCAACACATAAAGCGTGTATGCTTCATACAACAACACAAATGAGGTAATTATAACTGCGGCATCAAATGATAATTAAAATGTTTGTGTATCTTAGGCATCAAAGCATATAAAGCATGTATATCTCAGTCATCAATGCATATAAAGCATGTATATATCAGACATCAAATCATATAAAGCATGTATATCTTAGGCATCAAAGCATATAAAGCATCCATATCTCAGGTATCAAAGCATATAGAGCATGTATGTCTCAGGCATCAAAGCATATATAGCATGTACATCTCCGGCATCAATGAATACTAGGCATGTATATCTCAAGCATCAAAGCATGTATATCTCAGGCATCAAAGCATCTAAAGCATGTATGACTTAGGCACCAAAGCATATAGAGAATGTATATCTCAGGCATCAAGGAACACAAAGCATGTATATCTCAAGCATCAAAGCATACAGAGCATGTTTATCTCATGGATTAAAGAATACAAAGCATGTATATCTCGGACATCGAACTATACAAAGCAGCTATATTCCAGGCATCAAATCATATAAAGCATGTATATCTTAGACAAACCTATAAAGTATGTATATCACATGCAGCAAAGAATACAAAGCATGTATATATTGGGTATCAAAGCATATCAAGCATGAATATCCTGGACATCAAAGCATATAAAGCATGTATATCTTAGACTGAAAAGCATATATAATATGTATATCTTATGCAGCAAAGAATAAAAAGCGTGTATATCTCAGGCAGCAAAGTTTATAAAGCATGTATAGCTTAGACAGAAAAGCTTCTAAAGTATATATATCACATGCAGCAAATAATATAAAGTATGTATATCTCAGGCATCAAAGCATATAAAGCATGTATATCTTAGACAGAAAAGCATATGGAGTATGTATATCTCAGGTCGCAAAGAATATACGTTTTTATATCTCGGACAGCCAAACACGTGAAGTATGTAGCAAAGCATTATTATAGAATGGGAATATCTCAGACAGCAACGAATACAAAATATGCATCTCAGACAGCCAAGTACAAAAATCACTATATCTTAGCCAACAAAGCATATAAAGCATGTATATCGTATGCAGCAAAGCATATAAAGCATGCACACCTTAGGCTTCAAGGCATATAAAGTATGTATATCTAAGGCAGCAAACACATTATTAAAGCATTATTATAAAGTGAGGATATCTCAGACAGCAAAAATATGTACATCAAACATGTCTCAAATAGTGTATATAGAGAGTAAAGATACATATGGGTTACTCAAGGAGCAAAAACATAACGCAAGTGTATTTCAAAAACAATGCTTAATGTAAGTTTATCTCAACAAGAGTCAGTTTATCTCTGACAAGCAAAAAGCGTATAAAGTATGCATATCTCGGGACTAGCAGCTATAACGTGGACATATCTTAACAGCAACACATTTAAGATAGGATTATCTTAAGAAGGAAAAACATAAACTTATTCAATAAAATAAATTGTTGTGCATATACATATAAGTATGGATCTCACAGAACAACCGTAAATATTCTAAGCATGATATGTAGTTATGATTTACCACATATATGATATAATATCCCAGAAAGTAGAATAGTCAAAATAGCACATTGTTATCCGAGATTAAAATAGGAATAATATATTCGAACAAATAATATCACAACAATTATGTTGTTGTTTACCTATATCTACATACATACCGTTACTAGTATAGGTCATGACCTAATAAATGAAGGTATAGTTCAGTTAATCTGTTTTTGTCCATTCACTTCCAAATCCCATAATTGTGTCGATCTGTTTGCCAGTGGGGTAATGGTGCATAAAAGTCTCACTTAGTCTAATTGGACTAGGCACATCAAATCACTACCTGTATATGTTAATAGTGTTGGTAACTGTACTGTGGTCCATATATTATGTTTCAGTCAGTTTTAAATATTGACCAGACAGTCTTCTACCACATAACTTCAAGTTAATGTACACAGGTCCGTTAAAGGAAATTAAAAGCGTAAGAAAACATACACACAAAAAAATTGCACGAGAGTAAAAAAAAAGCGCTCACACATAACGGTAACGGCAGAAGCACGAGGTCATCAGTCTTCGTCTGGGCATGTCTGGGCATGTTGTTTACATATGAAAAAAACATGCACATCCAGTCTCTGTTTACTGCTTCAACACGCTTCCAATATCAGTATTCGTAAGATACTTGGTCATAATCACTTTTATACACGCTTATTAAACTTGTTAAACAGTTTATCAGAAGAGGCTATGATCCTATCATTTTGCAAAGTACTGCTTAGTGGTTGACTCGTTTACAGTGCACTATGCTTTCCTCTTTGATTGTGCGATGACAGGACAGATTGTGGACCCAGTGATGACGTCTACCTAAATCCTCAAAGAACGGTAGCGTCTGATATTAATATCTTAAATACTGTCTTGTCGTAGTATCCTTAATGATTTGTTCTCCTGTTGCTCTGGCTTTCTAGGCTTTTGTTTTTATATTCATATATACATGATCATGTATGTGTTATACTTATATTGCCTATTAATGCTGCCTTGTTTTTTTAGAGAGTATAACCTGGGGGATATCTTTATTTCCACTGTCCCGTTTTATTGCGATGACAATAGGGTGAGCGTGAGGTTTGATGCACCCTAGAACCTGGCTTAAACACCCAGCGACCTTTTTGCCACTGACCGTTTCTAGGCGTTAGCCCTTGTGTGTATCTTTTCATATCTTGCCTTGTTTCGTCTATGTAGTTGTAGTTTGTTTCTATGCGTGTTTGTGGATGACTGTGGTCCTTGAATGCTACATTTCCTGTTCGACTTTTATATCTCCATGTACTAGAAACGATGTTCACATTTTCTAAGTATCGAGTAGAGAAAATCGAGTTTCGAGTAGATAAAAATCGAGTTTCGAGTGGAGAATATCGAGTTTCGAGTGGAGAATGGAAAATATCGAGTTTGGAGTGGAGAATATCGAGTTTCGAGTAGAGAAAATCGAGTTTCGAGTAGAGAAAATCTAAGTTAGAAATTTACCAACAGAAAACAGTCAAATATGAGCAGCAGTGGTGTTATAGAGGCAGCAGAGATGTATCCAAGTATTTCATCTGTATCTTATAATCACACCTGTCTTATTAATACCCTTACATAAGCCTTGTAACAGTAACATCAATTTTTCAAGTTTATTTTGTACATTATATCAAAAATGATGACTCGTGTTCTTACTCCAGATTGGTTTCAATGATCGTTTGTGATTGATAATCGACTCTTGGTAATTAAAGGTCGATATTTGTTCTTCTGAGAAACTACGATTCACAGAATCATGTAATCATTTATAATGTATAATATATAAGCTATCGTATAATATATAAGCTATCAGCATGTGGTTAAATTTCTGATGAACATGCTGATCAGACCGGACATTTCAGTTCTGCCAGATGTTGGATAATATATATAATTATGTATTACAATATAGATTCCTTTAAAATTGATATTTCTGAATTAATTTACAAAGTAGCGTTTACTATTATTAGTCCAGTACCAGCGTATTACCAGGGGGACTATAAGTTAATTAACTCTGCGTCTGTCTGTCCCTCTGTCTGTATTTAACACCTCCACACATTTTTATGAAATGTGCCAGTGCAAGTTTTTTGTTCCATTTTAATTTGGCCGTTTGGAGCCTTTTTTCTTGTTCTATCTTCGATAAATGCTTATGTCATTCCCATGTGCATTAAGGTAGACCTAATATCTTGAAGGAAAATAATTCAAAGAAATATAAATCAGAGCACTATGGACCTTTATCATATGTATTCATCATGTCATGTTGAAGATGTGTACAGTTTTCACATTTTCTAAGTATCGAGTTTCCAGTAGAAAATCTCGATTTTCGAGTAGAGAATATCGAGTTTTGAGTAGAGAATATCGAGTTTCGAGTAGAGAATATCGAGTAAACTCGAGTAGACAATATCGAGTTTTGAGTAGAGAAAATCGAGTTTTCGAGTAAATAATATCGAGTTTCGAGGAGATTCGAGTGGAGAATATCGAGTTTCGAGTAGAAAAAAATCGAGTTTCGAGTAGACAAGATCGAGTTGGATGCCTCCACTGCAAACCATCTGCCTAATTGTGACCTTGACCTTTGAGGCACTGACACGATTCTTGCACAAGACACGCCTTTTCATTGTGATGAACACTTGTGTGAAATTTGATGCAGTTCCCTTAAATAGTTTTGGACTAATGGCTGACATGAAAAAATGACCTTTGAACTCCAACTGTGACCTTGACCTTTGAGAAACTGACATGATTCTTGCACGCGACACGCCTTCTCTTGTGATTAACATTTGTGTGAACTTTGAAGAAACTCCCTTCAGTAGTTTCGAAGGAATTGTTGAGACATGAATTGTTATTACGATTTCTTTTACCTTTGACCTCCAACTGTGTGACCTTGACCTTTGTGGCACTGACATTATTCTTGCACGCGACACACTTTCTCATTGTGATGTACAGTTGTGTGAAGTTTGACGCAACTCACTTCAGTAGTTGTCAAGTAATGGTTGAGACATGCTTTTTTACGATTTTTTTACCTTTGATCTCCACGTATGACTTTGACCTTTGAGACACGGACATGATTCTTGTGCGCGACACACCTTCCTTCTCAAAGTGATGAATTGATTAAATGTTGTTTAACGGCTCATCAACACAGTATACGTTATTTAGAGCCGCCCCAGACAGAGGGGAAGGATTCATAGGAATCCTGGAAACGTGTCCTACTCTTATTAACGAATAGATTCCTATGGTTCTTTAACGTGCTTGGAAGATAGACCGATACACGGGACCGCCCGGTTTACGTCCCAATCCGACGGACGAGGCTAAGAGAAAGTGTCTTGCCCAAGATCTCACCGACGAAACTCAGTGGCTACTCAATGTGAAGAACATTTCTGTGAAGTTTGACGCAGTTCCCTTCAGTACTTTCCAAGTAATGGCAGAGACATGCATTTTTAATGATTTGTTTACCTTTGACCTCAAACTGTGACCTTGATAGTGAGGCAGACATGATTCTTGCGCGTGACACACTATCTAATTGTGGTAAACATTTGTGTGAAGTTTGACGAAACTCTCCCTTCAGTAGTTTTCAAGTAATGGCTGAGACATGCATTTGTTCACGATTTTTTTACCTTTGACCTACAATTGTGACCTTGACCTTTGAGGCACTGACATGATTTTTGCACGCGACCCAAGGGTGAGATGGAAATTTCTTGCATACCGGACACGGATATCCGTAATTTTACCGGGGCTAGATATTTCCATCTCACCCTAGAGCCTCGGTTCCGATAAAAACACTTATACCTCGGGTTGGAATTCCCCATCTTCACCGGACTTATAGTCCATCCCCCATGTAAAACGTGGATAGCCTTATCCGGTATGCAAGAAAAAGTGATCCTAAAGTGTCTGCGCTATGCAGTCGACACAATAAAGTGTATGCTGCTGTTTTTGATGTTGTATGAAAAAACATAACGGCACGCAGCGAGATTGAAGGAAATCAGTATTGAAGTTTGTCCCCTTAAATAATGTACTTCAATCACCAAAAGAGTTCAAAAGAGCATGTGAATTATTATTAACTTTACTTCTTTCACTGTTAAAATACTAATGACCAAATGTATTCTACAGATACATTTTAATATATAATTACCGTATTCCTCACCATTCTAACAATGATTTTGTCTTCACAAAACTCGATTTTCTCTACTCGAGACTCAATTTTCTCTACTCGAAACTCTATAATGTCAATTCGGAACTCGATTTTCTCTACTCGATTTTCTACTCGAAAGTAAATTTTCTCTACTCGATACTCGATTTTCTCTACTCGAAACTCGATGTTCTCTACTCGAGACTCAATTTTCTCTTCTTGAAACTCGATAATGTCAACTCGGAAGTCGATTCTCTCTCTCTCTCTCTCTCTCTGCACAATAATCACCTATTGTTCTATGCAGGTTTGCGTTTTTTTCTTTGAAGTTTGGCATATCTTAATCTTTGTAACAGTGCACTTTGCATGCTCTAAATGGAGATAACCGTGCCATAAGTGGATTTGGTGTGACTAGCTCCTCTAAGAAAAAAAAGCACCGAGGAATTGCATTTGTACAATTGAGGGAATGTACATAGTTACTATGTACAACGGTATCAGTGTTGGAGACGGAACAAAAATAGATTTTATATCTATTTTTGTTTCGTTTCCCGCACTGATACCGGTCACAAAATGTCACGGGTAGAGCGTACTGGTCGTATATAGCTCTTGTATCGGTTACACCCAAAATCTATTGTTCGAGTTGAAACAATTTCACAATATTCATGATCTATTCATGTAACACGTAAAAGCGTGCACATTTTAAGTGGCCGCCAGAGAGGCCGTGTCATAAGTTTAGTTTTGTGCTAATGCATGTAAACGTATAGGTATATTTTCCTTAAACGGCAAAATTGTATAAGGGGCCTCTCGTGTATATTCAATACTGTAGATTTAGCCACGTTTGTCACGGACTGAACGGGGGAAATAATGATTTGGGCGTAATGTTTGCTATAAAACCCATTGTCTTCTAGCTCTCGCCGGGATCATCGATAGTACTTTGTTGGAACAGAGATTGAACGGCAAAATTCATAGGCAACATGTGGTTAGTAATTTTATTAAACTTTTATCGTACATTTGTATTCAGTGGGCGGCGCCATCTTGTTTGGCGGTTACGACATCCGGTTAGCATTGATGTTTCTCAAACATAACGTTAGACTAGCATATGATTTTGAAGTTACTTTATTAGATGTAATTATTGTAATTGATCATTAATTGTAAAACAATATTAATTTGATAACAGTGGATAATAGGTGCATTAGTTAACGTTGGCGTATAACTCAGTGATTGTAATACACGATTGTCAACATTAGTTAACAATGAGATGAGTGACATGAATAAATGCGTGCATGCATAACTCAGTGAGTGTAATATATGAGTAATTTGATCATGTTTATATTACATGTATTAGGGGCATTGATTAACAGCGATGTACATAGCGTATACATGGCGTTGTAGAATATGTATACATTGCTACTCATCATTAGTACAGCTTACATATATTGATTGAATAATGATTTGTTTGGGTAATGGTAATTATGCAAGATTGTTATGTTTGTCAACCGACATCTAAAACGTATGTATAATTACAGCCTAAGCCATCCAGGATATAAGCCATCCAGGGTTGGAGTAAGCCATCTAGGTTTGGATATCCAGGAGTGGAGCTAAGCTTCCACGAATAACGTTTACAAGCGGTGGAGACGGTCCCCGTACCTGCGCAGCCAGGTTTTACTAACGACAAACCCCGGGACACAAGGTGGGCCCGTTACCAATCCTCACTGGAGGAATATTACTCACAATCTCAGTGGAGGTTAACTATCATTGCATTGCGTCATCAACCCTTACAGAAGGCATTTGATGACAATCATCCATTGAATTCGCGCATCATCATCTTCATGAGCTCTCGCGCATCACAGTTATCGCACTAGATCAACATTGTTATAGCTTTAACAACACTTTAGTGTCTTAGACATTCAGTATTTATAACAATACTAAGAACGTCTCAAACGTTCAGGAGAACACTCTTTTCATAGTTCATTTGTGTATTCGCTTGTTTTTTTAGATAATTGTATATATATTAAACATATTTTAAAAGTTGCATTAAACTTATGTAAATGCATTCACCGTCATTGATTCTTTCCTGAGTTAGCCCAACCACTAAGGTCATCCTGCGACAACTGGTTTTCAGAGTAGTGGGATTTTGGGCGACTACGGAGGGAAAGACTCAATAAGTGATCTTTATTATGATATACTAAATCTCTACTTATTATTTTAGAATTGTGTACCACCCTCTGATCCATCAAGGCGACTGTCGACGATCACGGCCACAGCTTGGAAGACAAGTCAAGACACGACAAGGGCAGGGTGAGTCCAAACTGTTGTTTTGTCCGTTCTTTCCTTGGCGCGAGGTCGCAGTGGTCTACACGAGTGGGTCTGAGGCACTTTTGCTCAATAATTTGGGTGTTTGTTTTTACCTCCCTTGATATACATATAGTATCCAATTAGGTTGGCGAACAAGACGTTCTGCTCATGTTGTGACACTCGAGTATACTTATATTGATGGGAGAAGTAAATATACAAGTACATGTTATACACATTTCGATGATTGTTTAAGGTTTATGTCCAATATCAAATATAGATATTTTATGTAGTGTATATGTTTTGTGGAAGCTAGATACTATCTATACATAACCGTTAGTAGTTAGCGCTAGTACAAATGTGTATGTAACTTGTCCTATGATGATGCCCAGGTATTTACCGAGGACACAGTGACTTACCATTAGTAGTTAGTTGAGTAGAATTATTAGTGACGTGTGTATTGTAATTATTGTAGTTAGTAGTCCACAATGTCCATAGACATGACGTCCATAAAGGATCTTACGGAAATGGGTAAGGAGTTAGGTTATGCTGGAGAGGAGCTTAGAACCTTTGTTAAAGACGAACAGGCTAGGGAAAGGGAATTTAGACTTAAGGAAAGAGAATTAGCAAAGCAGGAAAGAGATGAAGAAAGTAGAATAGCTAAAGAGAAGCTAGATGAAGAAAGTAGACTAGCCACAGAGAAGGTAGAATTAGAAAGTAGACTAGCCACAGAGAAGTTAGAATTAGAAGCTAGGTTAGCTAAAGAGAAGCGAGATGATGATAAAGAGAAGGTAGAATTAGAAAGTAGAATAGTAAAGGAGAAGCAAGAGTTAGAACATGAGAGGTTCGAAACAGATGGTAGACTAGCTAAGGCTAAGATGATAATGGAAAGGGAGCAAAAAGAGTTTGAGCATAAGTTAGCTTTAGAGTTGGAAGCAGCTAAGACACATAGTAAGGAAAGTAAAACTGAAGGGAAAGATAGTTATTCTGGGAAGTTAAAAGGTTCGAAGTTACCATACTTTGATGCTGACAAAGATAACATGGACAGTTACTTGTTACGGTTCGAGCGTTATGATGAGTTACAGGAATGGACCAAAGATAAGTGGGCAGTTCATTTAAGTGCGTTATTGAGAGGCAAGGCCTTAGATGTATTTTCTAGATTACCTAGTGTAGATGCTCTTGACTATGACAAGTTAAAGGATGCTCTTTTAAAGAGATTTGAGCTAACTGAAGAAGGTTTTAGAAAGCGGTTTAGAGCTTGTCTGCCTGAGAAAGGCGAGTCATTTATTCAGTTTATTAGTCGGTCTAGAAATTACTTAGATAGGTGGTTAGAGTTAGGGAAGGTAGCGCAGACTTATCAGGGCCTCATAGATTTCTTGTTGCGGGACCAGCTATTCAATGTTTGTAGTAGAGATCTGTTCTTATTTCTTAAAGAAAGAAAACTAACTAGTGTAGATGAAATGGCAACTCAAGCAGATCAGTTTGCCGAGGCTAGAGGTGGAGCTCATAATGTAGTGTCGAAAGACAGAACTTTTAGAGATAGGCAAGGGGACGATCATAAACAGAAAGGCCAGAGTGGAAACTATAGAGGTGGAGGTAGTTCGATGGGTTCTAGAGGAGGTAGCAATAGTGGTAACATAGGTAGACCTTTTATTCGTTGTCGTCACTGTAATGGGAATCATGCTTCACATGAGTGTAGGAAAGCGGTGAAAGTGTCCGCTGTCGTAGACAATTTCAGTGAAAATAGTAGAGTGGACAACAATGTAGGGAGTCAGAACCAAGGTTTTAACAACCCATGGAATTTCGGTAGAGGTAGAGGTGGTCAAAACCGAGGTAGAGGTAGAGGCAGAGGTAGTAATAGTCCGATTATTAAAACCGAGAGTAGGAGCTGTTGTGTTAAATCGGATGGTGTAATGGCGAAGATCGGAACATGTCTCTTTCCGTATGCAAATCTTCCAACGGCAGATGGTAGAGTGAATGGCACGGAAGTAATTGTAATGAGGGATACAGGTTGTACAGGTGTGGTAGTTAGGCGTAGTTTAGTTACGGATGACCAGTTGGTAGGTAAACAGTCACCGTGTATGTTGTTAAATAAGTCGGTAGAGCACGTGCCAATAGCGAGAATAGATGTAGAAACACCTTTCTTTAAAGGGACTACAGAGGCACTATGTATGGATGACCCGATGTATGATTTAACGATAGGGAACATAGAAGGTTCAGCACTTCCGGTAATGTCCGATTTTAGAAGTAGCATAAGTAATGCCGTAGAGACTAGAGCGCAGGTTCAGAAGCAAGCTCAGGCGTATAGAAAATTAAAGGTTCCTGCAGCCGTAGGTGACATATCTAAAGCGGAGTTTATAGAAGCACAAACTCAAGACGAGTCATTAGGTCCTTGTAAAGTGAACGCCAAGGATGGTGTAGTGAAGAAGTGTAAAGGGTCCGGTAGTTGTAAGTTTGTACATAAGAATAGGTTATTGTACAGAGAATTTGAAGATAGTGGTAGTAGACAGTTTCACCAATTAGTGGTACCTACCCAGTATAGAACGACAGTGCTTAAGGTAGCTCATGAGTCGATTATGGGAGGTCATTTAGGCGTAAAGAAAACGTCAGATAGAGTATTGGCAGAATTTTATTGGCCAGGCGTTAGTGGAGATGTAACTAGGTACTGTAGGTCCTGCGATGTATGCCAAAGGACAGTACCAAAAGGTCGAGTGACCAAAGTACATTTAGGTCAGATGCCACTGATAGATACACCATTTAAGCGGGTAGCCGTAGACATAGTTGGACCAATTTTTCCAGTGTCGGATAGGAAAAATAGGTACATTTTAACTATGGTAGACTATGCAACTAGGTATCCGGAGGCAGTAGCATTGCCCTCAATTGAAACTGAGAGAGTAGCTGAGGCATTAGTTGATATGTTCAGTAGGCTAGGTGTACCAGAGGAAATGCTGACTGATTGTGGGTCACAGTTTACGTCAGAACTTATGGCTGAAGTAAGCAGGTTATTGTCTTTGCGTCAAATCATGACAACACCATATCACCCTATGTGTAACGGGTTAGTCGAACGATTTAACGGGACGTTAAAGCAAATGTTACGGCGTATGTGTACCGAGAGACCCAAAGATTGGGACAAGTATCTCAATGCTATATTGTTTGCATTTAGAGAGGTTCCACAAGAGAGTTTAGGATTTTCTCCGTTTGAGTTATTGTACGGTAGGTCAGTTAGAGGTCCCATGAGGATTCTTAGAGAGATGTGGGCAGGTGAAGTAGATAGTGATGAGGTTAAGACTACATATCAGTATGTTTTAGATCTGAAGGAGAAACTAGAGGAGACTTGTAAGATAGCTCAAAGTCAGTTAGTTAAGGCAAGTACCAAGTATAAACGGTACTATGACCAGAAAGCTAGAGCTAGGAAGTTTAAGATAGATGACCAGGTGTTACTGTTACTCCCGACCGACAATAACAAGTTGTTATTACAATGGAAAGGTCCGTTTTACGTTAGAGGGATAGTGAACACTATGGATTACCGTATCGAGATAAACGGAAAGTTAAAGACCTTTCATGCGAATATGCTGAAAGAGTATATAAGTAGAACCGATAATGTGCAACAAGGGGTGTTAACCGTAGTTAATGTTGCAGTTATTGAGGATAGTGAGGAAGACAGTAGTGAGGACACTAGTCCCATGTATTTTCCCACTAGTGTAGGTAGGGAGAGAGCAGCCGATGTAGACATATCGGGCATGCTTAGTGTAGAGCAGCAACGAGAGATGGGTAGTTTACTCTCGGAGTTCAGTGATGTCTTGTCCGAAAACCCGGGGCAGACAGATGGAGTGCAACATGATATTGTACTCACATCAGGGGAACCAATAAGAATTAAGGGGTATCCCATTCCATTTCACTCCCGATCAATTGTTGATGAGGAGGTGAAAGACATGTTGAAATTGGGTGTCATCGAACCTTCAAATGCCCCATTTTCATCCCCAGTCGTACTTATTAAGAAGAAAGATGGGTCAATTCGATTCTGTATCGATTTTAGGCAGCTCAATAAACGTACCATCTTTGATGCAGAGCCAATGCCTAATATTGAGGAGGTATTCTCTAAACTTGCGGGATATTCGTATTTCTCCAAGTTAGACCTCAGTAAAGGTTATTGGCAAGTCCCACTTTCAGACCGAGCTAAAGAGATGACCTCCTTCGAAACTTCGCAAGGACTTTTTAAGTTCAAGGTCATGCCCTTTGGTCTCGTAAACGCCCCAGCAACATTCTGTAGGTTAATGAGGAAAGTCCTGAAGAATTTGTCCAACACAGACAGTTTTGTAGATGACATCCTGGTGTTTACAACAACATTTGAAGACCATATTAAGGCTCTACGTAATCTGTTGGAACGGCTACGCCGGTTTAAACTGACTGCAAAACCTAACAAGTGTCACATAGGTTACGCAGATATAGAGTGTCTGGGTCATGTTGTCGGGAGGGACCAGAAATTGAAACCCAACCCCGACAAGGTTAAGGCAATTCAGGAAGCACCAAGACCCGAGACAAAGAAACAAGTTAGGTCATTTTTAGGGTTGGCGGGTTTTTACAGGAAGTTTATTCCAAACTTTTCGGCTATAGCTGCACCTTTGTCAGACTTGACAAAGAAAGGTCAACCCAATAGGATAACTTGGGGGGAAGCCAGGAGCGAGCTTTTGTCTCTTTAAAGGGAAGTCTGGTCAAAACCCCAGTACTAAAATTACCTGAACTTGACCAGGAGTTTATCCTCAGAACGGATGCCTCCGATATCGGGGTGGGTGCAGTCCTACTGCAAGAGCAAGATGGGTGTAGTCTCCCCGTGGCTTACGCAAGTCGGAAACTATTACCCCGGGAATGTAACTACTCTGTTATCGAAAGGGAGTGTCTTGCAGTAGTGTGGGGTGTCAGTAAATTCCACCGATATGTTTTTGGTAAGGAATTTGTCTTGGAGACTGACCACCAACCGTTAGCTTATATGAATAAAGCAAAGGTAGCTAACAGTAGGTTAATGAGGTGGGCACTGACTCTGCAGCCTTACCGGATGAACATTAAAGCGATCCGAGGAAAGGACAATATTGGGGCAGACTATTTAAGTCGCCGCACATAATGACCGGTTCAATACAATAGTGTATTGCAGTGTATTGTACAATAGTAGTATATGTTACGACAGGGTAGTGTACAATTGTAGAATAGTGTTGAAATTGTTATTACATATTATAGTTAGGTTATAACTGCAGTGGTAATAATTAACATACTCAAGCGATTGAGCGATCAGCTTGTACGTTTTGTCGCTCGTTTGCTCAGAAGAATTAATAGTTTCTTAACGTGTAAATATCAATTATCATTTTGTTGAATTTTAAAAGTGTAGCACTTTCTTTAAGTGGGGAGATGTTGTCACAAAATGTCACGGGTAGAGCGTACTGGTCGTATATAGCTCTTGTATCGGTTACACCCAAAATCTATTGTTCGAGTTGAAACAATTTCACAATATTCATGATCTATTCATGTAACACGTAAAAGCGTGCACATTTTAAGTGGCCGCCAGAGAGGCCGTGTCATAAGTTTAGTTTTGTGCTAATGCATGTTAACGTATAGGTATATTTTCCTTAAACGGCAAAATTGTATAAGGGGCCTCTCGTGTATATTCAATACTGTAGATTTAGCCACGTTTGTCACGGACTGAACGGGGGAAATAATGATTTGGGCGTAATGTTTGCTATAAAACCCATTGTCTTCTAGCTCTCGCCGGGATCATCGATAGTACTTTGTTGGAACAGAGATTGAACGGCAAAATTCATAGGCAACATGTGGTTAGTAATTTTATTAAACTTTTATCGTACATTTGTATTCAGTGGGCGGCGCCATCTTGTTTGGCGGTTACGACATCCGGTTAGCATTGATGTTTCTCAAACATAACGTTAGACTAGCATATGATTTTGAAGTTACTTTATTAGATGTAATTATTGTAATTGATCATTAATTGTAAAACAATATTAATTTTATAACAGTGGATAATAGGTGCATTAGTTAACGTTGGCGTATAACTCAGTGATTGTAATACACGATTGTCAACATTAGTTAACAATGAGATGAGTGACAAGAATAAATGCGTGCATGCATAACTCAGTGAGTGTAATATATGAGTAATTTGATCATGTTTATATTACATGTATTAGGGGCATTGATTAACAGCGATGTACATAGCGTATACATGGCGTTGTAGAATATGTATACATTGCTACTCATCATTAGTACAGCTTACATATATTGATTGAATAATGATTTGTTTGGGTAATGGTAATTATGCAAGATTGTTATGTTTGTCAACCGACATCTAAAACGTATGTATAATTACAGCCTAAGCCATCCAGGATATAAGCCATCCAGGGTTGGAGTAAGCCATCTAGGTTTGGATATCCAGGAGTGGAGCTAAGCTTCCACGAATAACGTTTACAAGCGGTGGAGACGGTCCCCGTACCTGCGCAGCCAAGTTTTACTAACGACAAACCCCGGGACACAAGGTGGGCCCGTTACCAATCCTCACTGGAGGAATATTACTCACAATCTCAGTGGAGGTTAACTATCATTGCATTGCGTCATCAACCCTTACAGAAGGCATTTGATGACAATCATCCATTGAATTCGCGCATCATCATCTTCATGAGCTCTCGCGCATCACAGTTATCGCACTAGATCAACATTGTTATAGCTTTAACAACACTTTAGTGTCTTAGACATTCAGTATTTATAACAATACTAAGAACGTCTCAAACGTTCAGGAGAACACTCTTTTCATAGTTCATTTGTGTATTCGCTTGTTTTTTTAGATAATTGTATATATATTAAACATATTTTAAAAGTTGCATTAAACTTATGTAAATGCATTCACCGTCATTGATTCTTTCCTGAGTTAGCCCAACCACTAAGGTCATCCTTTGACATAGTAACATAGTTGTACATAGTAACTATGTACCGTTTACACTGATACCGTTGTACATAGTAACTATGTACATTCCCTAAATCTATTTTTGTTTCGTTTCCAGCACTGATACCGTTGTACATAGTAACTATGTACCGTTTCCAACACTGATACCGTTGTTCATAGGTTTCCAACACTGATACCGTTGTACATAGTAACTATGTACCGTTTCCAACACTGATACCGTTGTACATAGTAACTATGTACATAACTATGTACATTCCCTCAATTGTACAGATGCAATTCCTCGGTGCTTTTTTTTTTTATCCCAGGGTATTTTAAAAAAATGAAATTAAAAAACATAACATGTTATTTGTTGAAAACAAACATACCTGAAAAATTATCCCAGGGTATTGTAGTTATAGATTATAACTACAGTACTCTGTACTCTGGGATAATGTTACGCTCTCTAGTCAGCGGACGTATTTACCACTTCGTTCCAGAATATTACATAGTAATTTATAACCAGTGCAAAGGACACAGTTGGATAATGTTTGTTTTCAACAAATAGCATGTTCATTTTGTTTAAATTTTATACAGATCCGGATCTAGAACTATTTTTGTTTAGTTCCCGACACCAATACAGCTACCAGTGACTATGTACTTTACATATAAAGTAAAACAACCCCAATATCGATAAATAATATATTATTGATAACAGAATATCTTAAAACTGAAAAGCTTCTCTTGGATATATTCCCTAAAACGCAAGAAATTACATGTAGAAATAATAATAAAAAATGATCCGGAGTTTTGTGGGAGGGTGGGCGAAGTAGCGTGCCACAGGACCTCCACAGTGACGGATTGGTCTCAGTTAAATTTCAGGGTTGGCTACGGGCCTGTCACGCGTTTTTACACATGTGAAATGAAACATTCTAAATGCTAATTTACTGCAGATCTATTGATTGTTTTATTTATTCAAGCATTTAACAATTTCCCTGATACTCAACTTGTAAATAATACATTGAAATTCAAAAAAATCAAACGAACATTTGCAAGTAAACAACAAAAACTGTAAGTATTCGCGTAAGTTCAATGTCAATTACACGTTATATATACGTCTATTTACGCGACGTGAATACGTGTCAAATGCCAAAAAAGATAGTTAGGGCTTTTAATTTGAACTAGTTCTTCTGTACAGAGAAACGGTTGAATTGAATAACAAACATAACTTAAAATAGATCATTAATATTTTACTATGAAAACATGCGATAAAAAAGTTATAATTTTGTAAAGATTTTATAAAATCAGAGTTTGATGTGCGATAATTCATCATTGTGTTAATATATCCGAAACCCTCAAAATGGGCGATCGCGCTAAATTTTGAAACTCGATATTGTGTACTGAAAGCTTGCTTTTCCCTGCTCGAAATTTTTTTCCACCCGAAACTCGATATTCTCTACTCGAATTTCTCTACCCGAAACTCTATTTTCTCTACTCGAAATTCAATATTTTCTACTCGAAACACGATTTTCTCTACTGGGAACTCGATATTTTCTACCCGAAACTCGATAATTTCTACTCGAAACTCGATCTTCTCTACTCGAAACTCGATTTTTTGCTACTCGAAACTCGAATTTCTCTACTCAAAACTCGATTTTTTTCTACTCGAAACTCGATCTTTTCTACTCGAAACTCGATTTTCTCTACTCGAAACTCGACACTCGAAGAAAAGAATTCCTCACTAGAAACAGTCAGCACCGCTCGGTATCTACCGTTTGGTAACCTTTTGGACAACATGTCTTTTTATGCCCATGAAAATCGCATATCAGCAAACGATAACCGTACCAAATACATATCAGGACAAAAGTGCCTAAGGTAAGGGAATGTGCCTACAAAGTACTTGCCCGTCCCCAACAAGAGTATACCAGCTCCGTCAGGGATTCGAACGTCCGGTCAAATATAGACAGACTGGAAATGGTCCAGCGTCGAGCTTCCCGATGGACCCAAAGCGACTTTTCTAGGTACTCGAGCGTCACTGAGATGCTGGAGAGGATGGGTTGGCGATCCCTAGAACAACGGAGGACAGATGCACCACTGTGTATTTTCAGGGCTTTATATGACGGGGATATGACACGACAGTACAAACACTGTATTCAGCTGAAAAAACTTGTCGTCCAGGTAAGTTTATCGATTATACACTGCATTTATCGATTTTTACTGCACTTATCGTGGCGGTATGCGAGAGGCCTCGATGTACGACACACCCATCTACATTGCAAACAGACATTATATATCCTTGTTTTACTCTGTGTTTTTTTACATATTTTGCATTGCCAGAAAACCAAATAAATAACCTTTCTAATGGTGTAATTTTGTTCCAAATAACGGTTAAATAAACAGGTAAAATCTCGAGTTGGAACAGAAATGTATCGCATTTTTTCTTTTTTTAAAGCGTTTACGCGCATCACCATGTGTTTATTGTTTGGTCATCAAACATTCTTCAAGGGTTAAATGAACGAGGAGAAACAAAATAAAAGCGTTGCCGCAATTATCAAGCGGTTCATTTTTTTAGTATAGATATTGTTTGTGAGGATAACAATACAGTACACATTTAAATGATTTGCTAAGTGAGCAAAATTAAATTATCTTTTTAACTTTTCTATAGAACAACAGGTAAAAAACTCGACTGCATTGTGTGAACAATTAGGAATGAACTAACACGCATGTATCAATAAAAAAAATAATAACATCGGCAAACGTGGTTACCGTAATGATAATCGAACAATACATAATGACATTATTAGTGTTTGTTTGTTTTCTTCTCGGTTTTCAGGTCGGCTGATTTAATATTTTAATCAGTTGCAATTGTTGACAAAATCGAAATGCAATGATTGTAACATGCTCTCATTTCCAAGTTAGTTGCTGCAAAATGTAATTGTAAATACCCTTTTCACGATTTGCCTGGGTTTTTCGTGTATTTAGCAAATTTTCATTGCGTTTTTTAGTGTTTCGTTCTCAAAAGAAGTGTAAAATTGCGATGAAAAAAGATGACCGATGTTCGTGCTTAAAAACTACCCTAAATACAATTTCAATATGTATGTTATTACTTGAACTCATCAACAGGTACTGTATAAGTGAGAATATTTTTTTTATCCTTCTATAAAAGAGAATTTTTTTTACCCTTCCATAAAATATACATGTTGAGCCAAGATTTTTTTTTTTTCCAAAATAGCCAAGTTAATTATTTTTTTTTGTTAAAATCAAAGTCATAAACCACTTAAAAAAAAATACCCTAAACACAATTTCAGTATGTCTGTTTTTACTTGCAATCATCAGCAGGTACTTTGTAAGTGAGAAAAAAGTTTACCCTTCCATAAAATATACATGTTGATCCAAGAGATTTTTTTTTTTTTAAAAATGGCGAAGTTAATTTTTTGTTGTTGCTAAAATCAAAATCATAACCCACTTAAAAACTACCCTTAACACAATTACAATATGTCAATATGTATGTTATTACTTGCAATCATCACAGGTAAGGTTTAATTGAGAAAAAAAGGTTAACCCTGCCATAAATATACGTGCTAATCCAGAGAGAGAAACAAAACACGTTCAAAATGAAGTTAAAAAAAGGTTTTTGGTTGAAATCCAAGTCATAACCTTAAACCCTACACCAAACACGAAAGTGCATAGGTTTTTTAGGATAAACAAAGATCGACAAATATATAACAAGAAATCCGTGGATTCACATGTCTCGCCTAACGGGGGCTGGACTTAAAAACAAGAGCTGTCGGAGAACAGCGCAGCTCGACTATTCGATTTTTCAGAGAATAATACATTTATAGCTAGTATATACCATCAGAAACAAGGCTACAACAATATGGGCAGTGGGGTTGGGAGCACAACATAACTATGTGTAAGAAATGACCAAAACTACACAGAAATATGTAAAAATAAAAAATAAATAAAAAAACTGAGTTGAGTGGGGTGCGGGGTGGGGTGGGAGAGAGGCGGGGTGGATGGTGGAGGAGTGGGGGTGGTGAGGGCAACATATATGTGTAAGAAGCTATGTAATAATTCACCAAAACAAAACAAAAATATGAAGAAAAAAATAATTAAAAATCGAGTTTGAGTGGGGATGGGGTAGAGGCGTGGGGTGGGGAGGGCAACATAGAATTGACCTAAAACAACAAAGAAATATGTAAAAAAAAGAAAAAAGTTTCAAGTGTTGGGGTGGGGTGTATGAGAGGCGGGGGTGGGGGCGGGGAGGGGGCATCATATATGTGTAAGAATTGACAAAAGCAACACAGAAGTATGTAAAAAAAATAATAGTTTCAAGTGGGGGTGGGGTGTGCGGGGAGAGGCGGGGTGGGATGGGGCGGGGGGAGGGGGCAACATATATGTGTAAGAATTGACTAAAACAACAAAGAAATATTGTAAAAAAAAAAAGTTTCAAGTGTGTGTGTGTGTGGGGGGGGGGAGGGGGCGGGAGGGAGGTCAGGGAGTGAGAGGCGGGTGGTGGAGGGAGGGGGGCGGGTAGGTTGCAACATATATGTGAAAGAATCGACTAAAACAATACAGAAATATGAGAAAAAAATAGATTTTCAAGTGGGGGTTGGGTGCGGGGTAGCGTGGGTGAGAGGCGGGAGTGGGTTGTGGGTTGTGGGGGGGGGGGGGGTGAGGGGGCAACATATATGTATAAGAATTGACAAAGCAACACGAAATATGTAAAAAAAAATAGTTTCAAGTGGGGGTGGGGTGGGGGAGGGAGCGGGGGTGAGAGGCGGGAGTGGGTTGGGGAGTGGGGAGGGAGAGGGGGCAACATATATGTGTAAGAATTGACTAAAACAACAAAGAAATATGTAAAAAAAAAAAGTTTCAAGTGGGGGGGGGGGGGGTTGGGGTTGAGAGGCGGGGGCGGGGGTGGGGCAGCAACATATATGTGTAAGAATTTTCAAAAGCAACACAGAAATATGTAAAAAAAAAAAATGAGTTGAGTGGGGTGCGGGGTGGAGGTGGAGAGAGGCGGGGTTGGATGGTTGGGGAATGGGGGTGGTGATGGCAACATGTATGTGTAAGAAGCTATGTAATAATCGGGGGTGGGGGCGGGGGTGGGGGCGGGCAACATATATGTGTAAGAATTGACAAAAGCAACACAGAAGTATGTAAAAAAAAAGGTAGTTTCAAGTGGGTGTGGGGTGCGGGGGGAGAGGCGGGGGTGGGTTGAGGGCGGAGGCAGGGGGCAACATATATATGTGTAAGAATTGACTAAAACAACAAAGAAATATTGTAAAAAAAAAGAAAAGTTCAAGTGTGGGGGGGGGGGAGGGAGGGAGGGAGGGGGTGAGAGGCGGGGGGGGGAAGGTTGCAACATATATGTGAAAGAATCGACTAAAACAACACAGAAATATGAAGAAAAAATAGATTTTCAAGTGGGGGTGGGGTGGGGGGTAGCGGGGGTGAGAGCGGGAGTGGGTTAGGGGTGGGGGGGGGGGGGAGGGGCAACATATATGTATAAGAATTGACAAAAGCAACACAGAAATATGTAAAAAAAAAAAAGTTTCAAGTGGGGGTGGGGTGGGGAGGGAGCGGGGGGTAAGAGGCGGGAGGGGGTTGGAAGGGGTAGGGAGAGGGTGCAACATATATTTGTAAGAATTGACTAAAACAACAAAGAAATATGTAAAAAAAAAAAAAACATGTTTGGGGGGTTGGGTGGGGTTGGGGTGAGAGGCGGGGCCGGGAGGGGGGGGGGGGCAGCAACATATATGTGGAAAAATTTACAAAAGCAACACAGAAATATGTAAAAAAAAAGAAAAGTTTCAAGTGGGGGTGAGCTTGGTGGGCGGGGGGGGGGGCGGGGGGGTGGAGCGGGGTGAGAGGCGGGAGTGGGGCGGGGGCAACATATATGTGTAAGAATTGACTAAAGCAACACAGAAATATGTAAAAAAAAAAAATGAGTTGAGTGGGGTGCGGGGTGGAGGTGGGAGAGAGGCGGGGTTGGATGGTTGGGGAATGGGGGTGGTGATGGCAACATGTATGTGTAAGAAGCTATGTAATAATCGGGGGTGGGGGCGGGGGTGGGGGCGGGCAACATATATGTGTAAGAATTGACAAAAGCAACACAGAAGTATGTAAAAAAAAAGGTAGTTTCAAGTGGGTGTGGGGTGCGGGGGGAGAGGCGGGGGTGGGTTGAGGGCGGATGCAGGGGGGGCAACATATATATGTGTAAGAATTGACTAAAACAACAAAGATATATTGTAAAAAAAAAGAAAAGTTCAAGTGTGGGGGGGGGGGGGAGGGAGGGAGGAGGGGGTGAGAGGCGGGGGGGGGGGAAGGTTGCAACATATATGTGAAAGAATCGACTAAAACAACACAAAAAAAAAAAAAAAAAAAATAGATTTTCAAGTGGGGGATGGGGTGGGGGGTAGCGGGGGTGAGAGGCGGGAGTGGGTTAGGGGTTGGGGGGGGGGGGGGAGGGGCAACATATATGTATAAGAATTGACAAAAGCAACACAGAAATATGTAAAAAAAAAAAGTTTCAAGTGGGGGTGGGGTGGGGGAGGGAGCGGGGGTAAGAGGCGGGAGGGGGTTGGGAAGGTGTAGGGAGAGGGTGCAACATATATTTGTAAGAATTGACTAAAACAACAAAGAAATATGTAAAAAAAAAAAAAAACATGTTTGGGGGGTTGGGTGGGGTTGGGGTGAGAGGCGGGGCCGGGAGGGGGGGTGGGGGGGGCAGCAACATATATGTGGAAGAATTTACAAAAGCAACACAGAAATATGTAAAAAAAAAGAAAAGTTTCAAGTGGGGGTGAGCTTGGTGGGCGGGGGGGGGGGCGGGGGGGGTGGAGCGGGGTGAGAGGCGGGAGTGGGGGCGGGGGCAACATATATGTGTAAGAATTGACTAAAACAACACAGAAATATGAAGAAAAAATAGATTTTCAAGTGGGGGTGGGGTGTGGGGTAGCGGGGATGAGAGGCGGGAGTGGGTTGGGGTGGGGTGGGGGGGTGGGGGGTGGGGGGTGGTGAGGGGCAACATATATGTATAAGAATTGACAAAAGCAACACAGAAATATGTAAAAAAAAAAAAGTTTCAAGTGGGGGTGGGGTGGGGGAGGGAGCGGGGGTGAGAGGCGGGAGTGGGTTGGGGAGGGGGGAGGGAGAGGGTGCAACATATATGTGTAAGAATTGACTAAAACAACAAAGAAATATGTAAAAAAAAATAAAAAAACAAGTTTGGGGGGGTGGGGTGGGGTTGGGGTGAGAGGCGGGGCCGGGAGTGGGGGAGGGGGGGGGGGGGGGGCAGCAACATATATGTGGAAGAATTTACAAAAGCAACACAGAAATATTATATAAAAAAAGTTTCAAGTGGGGGTGAGGTGGGGGGGGGGGTGGAGCGGGGTGAGAGGCGGGAGTGGGGCGGGGGCAACATATATGTGTAAGAATTGACTAAAACAACAAAGAAATATGTAAAAAAAAAAAAATTCAAGTGGGGGTGAGGTGGGGGATGGGGGGGGGGGGGTGGAGCGGGGTGAGAGGCGGGAGTGGGGAGGGGGCAACATATATGTGTAAGAATTGACTAAAACAACAAAGAAATATGTAAAAAAAAAAGAAAAAGTTTCAAGTCTGTGCGTGGGGGGGTGGGGGGGGGGGGTGAGAGGCGTTGGGGGAGGGGGGCGGGGAGGGTTGCAACATATATGTGTAAGAATTGACTAAAACAAGACAGAAATATGTAAAAAAAAAAAAAGTGGTGGGGAGTGGGGGCGGGGGTAGGGGTGGTGGGGGTAGGGGAGGAGGGGAGCCCATGCCCCAATATGGGTGAAGTAATAAGATGCATAATGCTATAACAAATCCCAAACCAAAATTATAATTCCGAATGAGTCGACGACAAGTGTTTGGAACACTTCTGTCCGAGACCGGTCCCTTAAATTATCATCCCAGGTATTTTCTATAAGATTGTATATATATGGCCTTGTAGCTATCCAATTCCAGCCTATATACAAAGTAACAACATAATCTCAAAATACTGCCATTCATCTCATATAAACAAATACACTGGAGTGAACAATTACAGACATTCGTGTTTTTTAATACTATGAAATGCTCTACCAGAAGATGATGTGCTGATGAGTACCACTGCCTGGGTTTTTCGATCACGACGTCTATCGTGCTGGTGGCATAATATGTTGTCCTCTGGATATGGTCATTCCAAGAAAGGTTGCTACTTATAATTATGTCTATTTCATGGTACTAATTAGAACGAAAAATAATTAAAAAAATACCGTTTCCAGAATATGGCCGTACAGACAGAGTATAATGTGATGGTATTGGAGGTTTTGAGCATACTGACTCCCTGGTAATATGTATAACAGTATATTTACTTGAATTAAACTCCATTGTCCCAATCAAGTGAGTGAGTGATGCTTCCTTATCATGTACCCTCCACCCCACTCGCACGCCACCACCACTGGCAATAACTTCTCTCAGTTGAAGGTGGCCAGTTATTGGGTAGAAGTAGAAGAACATTTGGGAAGAACGTCCTTGTATGCCCCCAACTCCGTCCCCATCCGCACCTCTAAACCAGCGGAGCCGCGGTAGCAACCCGGTCATGGAGCCGAAATATAAACATATCCAACCGCTCAAACAAGATGGCAGCGCCCATTGGGATTGGGGATGCGGACATTTTATGCATCGGCAAAATTGCTCATCTACTAACATCTGTTCCACATGTTGTTGCTTTAATTTTATCCAATTTTAAGGCAAAGGATTTAAATAGATGTGCAGCGTAAGAAGTTTAGTTAAATTGAAATTTCGATAAGTCATTAGTTTTCGCAGATACATGTTATGTCGTCAGACTGTCTCTGCACTGCAGCAGCCTCACTGCAGACTCTAATTTTCGCAAATCCCCTATAAAAAAAACGTTTCTTTAGACCCCAAACCATAGTCCAATTTATTGGACGTCTGGGTGCCTTTTTTTTTTTATTTACATACATGAAATACGGACGTTTATATATGGATGCATCAAAAATCGTGAAGCCGTTTGTAGACGTGTATTTTATGCACAACCCCACCCACATAATTTTTTTTTTCTCCTCCCAAAATACCCAACCCCTCCCTCCCCACACACACTGGAAATCCCTTCCTTACACCTACCCCCAAAATAAAAAATTCTCTCCAAAAGCGCCGCTAGGAAAAACGATACTCCAGACCTACCCTGGAAAACTCTACACTTTTACATACTGGTGTGGTCCAAGCAGTTTTTGGCACATTTACAGACTTTTGGTAAAATATTGTTTAAAATAGATATAGGTTTCCATTAAAAACCACCATATGAATGCTTAGCCTTATGTACGCAATATACGATGATATAGGGTTTTCATTTACAACCACCATACATAC